>OMLP01044509.1:0-15175 GCA_900302685.1 Spondyliosoma cantharus
CAACGTCAACAGCAAACCTGAAATGGCACATTGAACTAATGCACCCGGCTAGCCTTTCAAGGCATGTGTGAGTGAATAAAAAATCAAAAGACACAGCAACAGCGAGCCAAAACAGATCCTCTACCACCCAAATCGCATTAACGGTGTACAGTAGCGGCTCCGTTGTCTTTATCTCCCAGCCGCACCAGGACAACCTGGTTTTGCAGTATATTGTCGGTATTGTGTTGGCATGCTAACATTAGCAACTATCCAGTAAGTAGTTAATTAAGCCTCATTTAAAGTCTCATCGAGCTCAATCAGATCGGCATTTGATGACTTGAGAATTAGATAAAAAAAATCATTTTTTTCAGAATCGCTCTCAAACTTTCCCTACATAGTGTTGCTTTACACACGACTGTGCATAAAGGTACGAGGGGAACCAGATCATCAAGTTCGCGGATGACATCACAGTGGTGGGACTCATTCATAGAAATGAGGAGTCAATGTAGAGAGAGGACACCTAGAGGGTTGGTACTGAGAAAACAATCTGGTGCTCAACGCGGACAAAACAAAGGAGATGATTGTCGACCTCCGGCGGTCACAGCGCGAGCACGCTCCTCTCAGCATCAGTGGCCGCACAGCGGAGAGAGTGGCGAGCATCAAGTTCCTCGGAGTGCAGATCTCGCAGGACCTAAGCTGGAATAAAAACACCTAAGGGATCACGAAATGAGAATTGTATGAGGAGCTGAGGGGGTCATCAGAGTTTCCCTCCCCTCTGTTCAAGAACTCTTCCAAAGCCGCTGCAGGAGCAGGGCACTGAACATCATCAGGGGTCGCCTCCCACCCTCTCCACACAAACGGTTCAGGAGTCAAAAAGGCCGAACTAACAGACTAATCAACATCTTCCTTCCACAAGCTGTTAGATTGACGAACTGCTGATCTGGAGCACGCACACTGATGCACTTCATGAGCCTTAGTCGTAGTTTTAGTTTTAAATTATTTTATTTATATATTGTGTGTTATTTGTTGTGTTTGTGTTATTGATCCTGGAGAAACGTAATCTAATTTTTGTTGTACTCCTTTTGTTGGTACAGCAAAATGACAATAAAGTTTTGATTGATTGATTGATTGATTGATTGATTGATTGATTGATTGATTTATTTGTCCACCTTAATGCACACAAACAATCACATTTTCAAAACAGCAGGTGGTCCAATGGTGAGGAAGCTTGTCATTAATGATATAACCAATCAAAACTATTGAAACCAACATGGTAGACAATGACAATGCCAGAACCAGGTGCTCTGAAGCTTGTACGAAACAACAGCATATAAGCAGGCCTACATTAACTAGGAGTTGCATCACAATTGGTACTTTTATAGAAGGGATGTGATATCAGAGAACAACTCTCTCTCTGTTTCTCTTCAGAGCACGTGTGAATGCTGAAGGGAGGGGTAGAGCAAGGGCAGATTGTACGTAAGGTAATAGATTGTGGATGGTGTCATTCTCCTGGACTGATAAAAACAAATAAATGTTGAAAATGCTAAGATGGTTCACCAAACATACTTGGGCAGCATTCAATACCTCGGCTGTCCACTCAAGTAAAGGATTGTATGCTGTTTGTTTTTTTTTTCAGATTTGAAAGTGAAACTTGCTCTGTTTCTTGAATCCAGCTTGTATTTTTCCTCTTTTGTCTTTAGAACATGTTTTATACATCAAACTGCAATCACATTAAATGCCTCAGTACTTAAAGTGATAGTTTGGTTCATTTGATGTGAGTTTGTATGAGGTACCTCTCTCTATACCAGGGGTTACCAACCTTTTTGAAACTGAGAGCTACTTCATGGGTACTGAGTCATACAAAGGGCTACCAGTTTGATACACTCTTCTGAAATAACAAATTTGCTCAGTTTGCATTTAGTTAAATATGATTATTAATGATTAATGATACTCATCTATGTGAAGACACTGATCATGTTAATGATTTCTCACAATAAATATCAACAACAACTTAACAAGGTGGGAAACAGATAATATCAATATTCAATTTTCATTTTTAGAACAGGCCTGAGGGCTACTCATGTGGTCCTTGGGGGCTACCTGGTGCCCGCGGGCACCGTGTTGGTGACCCCTGCTCTATACAGTGTGTTACCTGCAGTAGATGACCATCAGCTCTCCCCGTGTGGAGAAGCAGGGCGCAGCATCGACAGGGTAGCAGAGCATCGTGCTGCTAAACGGCAGAGAGCAAGATGCATTTTAGCCACCTAAAATAAGGCAAATCTAGAAAATATAGTGTGCTATATTTTGAACATTTTTGGTGCTTTACATTGCTGTCAGACATTCCTATTCTTTGGCGCTACATTTCCTCACCTGTACAACATCTGTAATCCTATGTTCAAGTATAGCTGTGCCCATTGCTGTCTGACAACAATGTAAAGTGTCAATTTTTTTTAAAATAAAGTGTACACTTAAACAAATATTCATTTATTTTAAATTGTGCCTTCTTTCAACTTGTGGTTATGAAGAAGATGCCAGGAAACCTGATGTCTCAAGAGGCAGCTTTTATTGACAGGCTTGACCAAGGAGAATAACAGCGATCAGTACAGTTTGTCAACCACTATCATTCTGAACAGTAGTCTATTAATCCGTGTTTACTTAAAAGTGACCTTGGTCAAACCGTATGCTATACTATATATCTTTTTGGATTGACGCACATGCATTCTATACTGAGACAGAACGATCAGTCTAACATGAGATTCGACGTATTTAGTGAGAAACAGTTACAGCATAACAGTCAGAAACGGGACTTGTATACTTCAGTCTGATCATAGACTACACTGAGCTCAGAGACACGGAACAGAAGACGTTCACCAGCTAAGAAGTCAAATTCCTTTACACTAACCCTCTTGGAACTTGGTTTGACACCATCTGAAATTGACTTCAAATATGATCTGAACCAGATGGAAATGAGATTAATCAAGACTCATGGCAAACAGAATATTTAATAAACATTATGATCAACAGGTTCAAAAGTACTGGACAGATCTACAGCGCAGCACAAAGTTGTCTTTCCATCAAGCAACATAAAAATGTCTGCCAGAACAAGCAGATATTGTAACATGAGTAGGTGTCCTGACGGCTGTGGTTGAAGGAAACTGAAATGTAAAATTGAAGCAGTAATAACAGGACAGTGAGGCGTAGGTAATACAGGTCAAATTGTCCCCGCCACGAGACGTTCCCATGCCATTCCCGCCAAAACAGGTCCAGTTCTAGAGCTTCACACTGGAGTACACACATTCATTGTTGGTGTTGTTCCTCTGTCTTCTTGATCTGTTGGGCAGGTTGACACTTAAAGCAGCATAATGGAGGTTGTCTGCGTCTCCATGACCCTGGTGACAAAATATGTAGAAGTGGATTAGGGATCTGATCGAATTCCAAATTCTGTTGTGCAATTAAAAAGGATAGTTAGGATTAATTTCACCTCTGCATTTGTTGTGGAGGGAGCAGATAATCTTGCTTGAGACTCTGGGAAACATGAATAAAGCTGTTTCATTCAAAAGTTATATATATATATATATATATAAAATAAAAGCTGTCAGATACAGTTAGTATCACTTACCTGTCGACTGAGAACTGTTTCTCTTCTTCATCTTGAACACTGAGAGAGCCAGTAAAACTACCAGGATGGTGGTGAATGTCAAAGCTCCACTCAAGAAATACACCAAGACAACAAAGTCCACTTTGTCTGCAGAGACACAGACGTCAGAAACAGAGCCTTTGCACGTTTACTTTTTTCATGTTAAGTTTTATTGGGGAATGACTATTTTGCAAATGGGACAATCTTTTCTAGAAAGTTACTTACCTTGGAAGTCCAGCTTGGTCCCCTCTCCAAACAGTATGTGTCCACATGAGGCAACAGCGCAGTAGTAGGTCCCAGCATGAGAAAGATTCAGGCTCTTCATTGGCAAGTTGTAGACACATGTGTGTGTTTGTGTGTTGTCTTTCCTCTGACACTGATCATTCCTGCCTCCATGGGTGTAAACGAGTCCTGGATGAGATTCTGGAGAGTGTTTGAACCAGTAAACACTGTGTTCTCCATCACAGGTCCCAGTGTGTACTGTACAGCTCAGAGTCACAGAGCCTCCTGGCTGGATGATCTCAGATGCTGACTGATGGACCGAAGCTGAACCCGTCACACTGACAACTGTGCTCTCTAATATTTCTAAGGTGGATAAATAGCTCCTTATGCAGTTGTAAGCAGCGGAGTCTGAAACACGCAGATCTGAGATCTTCAAGTGATTGTTACCGTCTCTTGTATCCAATGTGAAGCGTTGATTGTTTTTGAATGCACCGTTTAAAGTTCCATTTTTTTCAAACTTGTAGAAGGAAGAAATGAGCTGGGGTTTCTGTCCCACGGGTTGTTTATACCAGTAAAGCCTGGCAGGCAAATTATCTTCATAGAAACATGGCAAAGTCAAGCTGTTTCCAGTTTCAAGTGATCTGAAACTTCTGTCTTGATGAATAGTTGGGGGCAATTTCAGAGCTGTTGTCTGAGCTGAAAGGGAATGAAAGACAAAACAAATGCACATTTACTTTAAAATTCAGTATAGACACATTAGTATGAGTAAAATAAAAAAAATACTGGAGCCATAAAAACACAACTTACCCCAAAACAAACATGTCAGAGAGAAGACAAGCGCAGATGTCATCATGTTCGAATCCTTGTGATAAATGAGAGAGTCTCGATTCTTTTTCCACTCTTAGGAGACAAGACTGCGTTTGATTGGCCAGCCTCATGTGACACTATGGCCCACTTTGAAAACATGAAGATGTTCACTGCCACCTCTCATCAAGCTTAGTACTTAAGAAGTTTCACACGGGGGTGGAGATATAAGAAAATAATGGCTCATCGTTGTGGTGTCTTATGTAAAATTAGGGGAAAATAAAGGAATATACGCTATATCAATTAGTGTAGCATAGTCTAATTCGACTGACATCATTATGCTCCACAGATACGGCAACATGCAGGTAAAGCCTCAGGGACAATATTGTTGAGTATTTATAAAAATGGAAAGCGAGTCAATGGACCTGGCTTCTGTGCTGACTCACGGTCGACTCTGAACATCCCGATTCAGATACAGCCCTTATGGCTAGATGCCACTAATGGTAGAGTTAGTGGAAATGTAAGGTTTTGGAGCCAAAAGCTTGAAATTAATTTTTTTTATAAACTTTAATGATGGTCATTTTTTCCCCGTTTCAGCGTGTATCTGCTTGTTTGAGCACTCTGCAATCTGACGCTGTGATGTTCCAAAATGCCTGATGCAACCAGTATTTTCTATCATGTTGTTTTTTGTATGTAGTTCTCAGCCTTTCCTGTGTGATTAAATGTGACTTCTCAGGAACTCTTCTTCCTTTGAATGTTTTCGTGGTCTTTGGCGTAAGGAGTATTCATGTGGCAGTGCAAAACCTCTGCATCCTGCTGAAAACCACAGTAGCTGCCATACCGACAGAGATACTAAGCAAAAGCATGGGGGGGTTTAGATTCAAAAGTCTCAGTGTGAAGAATGATAGAAAGGTAAATGAAAGAGTGAAGATGTATAGCTGTTGCAGTGCCTAAATCAAACATTTCGTTATGCATCATTACATACAGCATTACTGCTGTATGTCAGGGAAGCTTTCCGAACGCTTTCTTAAAGTATGCTAATGATCATGTTCATCCTGCTCTTCACACCCCTCTAAGACCTGATGTGTCAGGGCCAACACCCTGTTGGTTCCCTTCCAACCAGAGGTAAAGCAGTGTACATGTACTTTGATACAGTACTTTGAAAAATATCAATACTGGACACCAAGGTCGATATCATGGAGAAAAACTGAAAAAACATTGAGCGTATAACCATGCGGTTAAGGCTCAGAAACAATTGTGGACACACTTTAAAAAACACATTGACTCTCATTTGGAAATGGGTGAAGCGAACAGTGGTTTCCTGTGTTGAAGTTCAAAGTTTAGTGAGCCATCCATCCACTCCGCTATCCCCCCGATGTGGACTTGTAACTTAAACAATGCTGCTTACTTCCTGCTCATTTCTCCAACAAACATTAAGTACTCCTCTAAAACGGCAACGACTCTGTGGAGAGGCCCTATCTTGTTCTTACCCTTGTTGTTCCATAACCCACTAGTTTAGCTTACATAAAAACAATTTATTAGTCATTATAGATGTCATTTGTAAGAAATGGCCAGAATTCGAAGGTAGCTCCAAGACTATACGGGGCAGCATAATGGCTTACTGCTAACTATGCTAGACTTATGCTTTGCTGTAGCTATCCTTGGCTGTAGCGACTAGCTGCCATCAGCAAGAAGCTCAGGTAGCCGCAGAGCTAAGTGGTCTTATTAGCTGACAGAAGTCTGACCGTACCACAACTGCTGATGACTGGAGGAGTCACCACACTGGGACTGAATACAGCCACTGATACCATCAGATGCCAGTTTTAAGACAGCATGGGATACAGCATGGAGGTGATTTACAGCTGCTCTGGCCAGAACTGTGGCTCCACGAACAATTAAACATGACAGGCTGGGACAGTAGAGGCATGAAGACACAGGAGGCAAAAGACAGTCTGACATTTGGCCTATTTTGATCAAATACGAGGTGAGTGTGAAACGACAAACCAAGACTGTTTTGGTGAGTTTTATTTTGTTGATGGTGAGTTAGATGAAGTGTGTTGAACAATGAGTTAACAAGGCAGTTAAGATAGTATGAGTCTGCTGAAAGAAACCTGAATTCAAATTGTGTACTGTTGTATTTTTCTGGAAGGGTGTAAAATATCTCCTTAGACATCTCTGCAACACAGTACAAAGAGGTCTTTGACATAACAATGTAATTTCTTAACTCTCAGTTGTTGTTTTAAACTTAAATTCTGGCCAAATCTTACATTTTGCCCCTTCAAAAGCATGACTCTGTTACTCCGACTGGACTTCCTGGATTGTATTTCACTCTTTTAACTATACGTTAAACAACACCCACACACAAACACTGTGCCTGTGTACTAACACAGGGTTGTTTGCAGTCTGACTGCCCGGTAAGAACACCTCTGCATCCTGCTCAAAACCACATAGGCTGCTGCAGTGAAGAAGAGACACAGTAAAGCGTCTTCAAGGTCAACAGGTCTCACTGAAATGACTGCTTCATCTCTGCAGTCACTGCACTAAGTTCAACATGCTATCCGCCTTCCTTCTGCTTAGGAAGCAAACTCAGCCCTGTTCGACATTATTAACAACATATCGCACAAAGACCTGATCAGTTTGCCTATTCTGCAGCAAAATGTGGCTGCAACTGCATCTCCTGTGTTTTCTCAGTCAAAGTGATGAGTAAAAATGTTTTGGTGGAAATGTTCGTGTTTGTTACCTAGATGGGGCGATCAAAGTCAGTTTCAATCTCCGTATGTAAAAACCTGCAACACTATAGCCTAGCTTAGCATAAACGCTGTTAGCAAGAGGAAACAGCCAATCTTCATGAATGATGCAATGTCTTCCAACAGCCTCTAAACTGTTTTAGTTACATGTTCTGTTGTATTAGCCAGCAAGCTAGTCACCCATACCTCCTCCAAGAGTCAACTGGGTCATTTACACTGCTAGTGCTCAAAGAAACTAGAAAGACAAACACAGCAAGAGAATATTGTTGGTGTTGCTCAGTCAATGCAACCTGCCAATGACAGTCAGGAAATACATTGTGTAAGCTAACTGGTTGATTTCTGTTTAAATGAACTGTTAAATACATGCCTGTCCACACCATTAAAATGGTTGCCTGTTGAAGTTTAGCCTATTGTTAGGTGGCAATCTATAGTTCCCATAGTAATTGTGATGAGAGCAAAGGAGGAAGTCGGGCGATGTGGTGACAAAGCGTAAACAGGGATGAAGGGAACATGAGCTAATCGGTCAAACATAGCAAGACTTTCCTGTTTGTAACCAAACTCAACGCTTCTTTACTTATACTTACGTCATATACATAACTGATTTAACAAAACTTGATCTTTTCCTAAACCTCACAAGGTTGTTTTGGTACCATAACCTAACCAAACTGTGTGTCACAGTCTTATATGTTATTTTTGGAGTCATTGGCAATCAACCTATCCAATCATTAGGAATTAGGACATAGAAAAACAGATCTTGAAAACAGATCAAGATTTTTCAGGTTTTTTCACTTCTGATTTTATAAAGCTGAATTCGCTGTGCACTGTAGTCCCTGCCACTGCTATCTTTGTTAGCTTGAAGAGAGTGAGGACAGCCATGTGCCTCCTCTGATTGACACAGAGTACTCAGTCGTTTTATTTGGCTTTGTCATCAAGGAGCTAGTGCACCAACAAGGGCCATGATCCCTCACAGGCTTCCCACCTACCAACATTTCAAAGTGTGTTCACTGGCAAACACTCTAATGTGGAGCGTTGGTGCTTCTTGAGATTAAATCCAGATGTCTTCAGGGCTCTCTTCGGTGCAGTGGGTACCTGGTTGTGATCTGATCCAATTGTGGTAAGAGGGTTATTGCATGTAGAGGAGAATGGTGATCTCTTTAATGACTTCAAACCCACCGTAGCCAGCATTTAACCACAGTGTTAATGCCACAACCTTCCCTTCACTTTCTGACATGACAATACAACATTTTTGATTATTCACACACACACAATAATAAATAAAGCAAATTTCAAAGTGTATATGCTACTTCCCTTGTAGCATAACATAATTTAGTCTTTTAAATATACTGGATTTGAGCAAGCTGAATAGCATAGTGAAAGGTTTATTATTTATTACACTGTAAAACAGGCAATCATTTACTTCAGAATGAGTAGAATTAGAGAAGCAAAGTGTTTATATTCAGGTTACATTCACTATACTACATGTGTATATACCATATTGACAAAGCTGTTTTTATGTAAAACAAATAAATAAATAATTGACTTCACTTTGGAGGTAAAATATGTAAGAATTGTAGCCTAAAACATTAAACAATGTGATGAATTAACTGTTCTGACCATATGTCAAAGACATCAGTGTGTTGTATTGTAGAGTTTTCTACTGAGGTAAGCATGCTAAACAGCTAACCCCAAGCCAAGAGGTGATGGACCAATAACTGAAAAAGCTCTCTCGTCTAGTTGCACAGCTAATTTAGCTAACTAGATAACGGCAGCTGGAGTTAGCAGTTACTCTGGTGGTATGCTGCCCCCTATTTGTTTTCAGAGTACGAATTTGACATGTGGCCAATTCTTACATATTGCACCTTTAAGAGATGTTCAAAATGTAGACCTTACACAAAAAATACAGCTGACAGACGTCAAGATCTAGAGCTTTACACTGGAGTACACACATTCATTGTTGGTGTTGTTCCTCTGTCTTCTTGATCTGTTGGGCAGGTTGACACTTAAAGCAGCATAATGGAGGTTGTCTACATCTTGGCCACCCTGTCACAAGAAATATATTGAAGTCCACAAAACAACCAATTGCTCTGGTGGTAAAAACGTGATATGTAGCATAGCTTTTACAGTAAATAGATAATATTTACCTCTCCATTTGATGTGTTAGAAGCTGAAACTCTCTGAGATTCTGTTGCGAAACATAGACAAAGCGGTTTATTTAAAAGCCTTCTTTAATGAATACTAGGAGCTAGATAAAAAACAGAACCAGTTACCTGTACACTGGCAGCGGTTTCTCTTCTTTATCTTGTACACTGAGAGAGCCAGTAAAGCAACCAGGACGGTGGTGAATGCTAAAGCTCCACTCAAGTAGTACACAAGGAGGTCAGGGGATGTCTTCTCATCTGCAGACGGGAAAACATCAGGAGACATGACAGAACTTTTGGTGAAACTTAACCAAGTTAAATCAGCCAGGCTGAAAAGTCAGCTGCTCGTATTACTAGGATTGAGGTGATCTCGAAATAATGACTCCATTTTTGAGTATGTCCTCCAGAGAGCCCTTTTACATTGTAAAATATTCTGCTGTGTATGTATCTTGGTCAAAAACACCAAATCAAAGGGATACATATCAAGATTATTTCTTTATGTATTATGATTATATATTTAAAATACCACAATATCAATATCGGTATTCCCTTGAAAAATCCATTATTGATCGAGCTATCATTTTCACAATTTGATGACAGAGCAGCCATTATTACTTTTTGGCAGAATTATAGCAGTACTTACCTTTTATTTCCAGCTTGGTCCCTTCTCCAAACAGTATGTATCCACATGAGGCAACAGCACAGTAGTATGTCCCAGCATGAGAAAGATTCAGGCTCTTCATTGGCAAATTGTAGACACAGGTGTGTGTTTGTGTGTTGTCTTTCCTCTCACACTGATCATTCCTGCCTCCATGGGTGTAAATGACTCCTGGGTGAGATTCTTGAGAGTGTTTGAACCAGTAAACACTGTGTTCTTCATGACAGGTCCCAGTGTGTACTGTACAGTTCAGAGTCACAGAGCCTCCTGGCTGGATGATCTCAGATGCTGACTGATGGACCGAAGCTGGGACGTTAAAACCTGAACCCTTCACACTGACAGTAACACCATCTGCAAATTCCAACTGGTATGCATAGCAACCCACACAGTAATATGTAGCTGAGTCTGATATGTGTAAATCTGAGATCTTCAAGTGATTTTTGCCATTTCCACTATGCAATGTGAAGCGTGGATTATTTTTTAATTCATCAATAAAAGTGCCCCCTCTGTCGTGTTTATAGAAGGTAGAGATGAGCTGTGGTTTCTGTCCCAGAGTCTGCTTATACCAGAAAAAGTATGCTGCAATGTCCGCCTTATAGAAACACCGTAATGTCACACTGTCTCCAACATTTCGTGATAAAATTGCACTCTCTTGATCTTGAAGAACAGACGTGGACAATTTAATGTCATTTGTCAGGGCTGAACATAAAAAGAGACAAAGAAAAGAGCAAAATGAATGCAACAAGTTCATCATAAAGATTATAAGAATTGTGTCAAGGATGACTTTGCATCATTCAGGATACAAATAGATCCACAAAAGACCAAACTCACCTGTTCTCCACAAGCAAAGACAAGTCAGATATAAAGCAAACTTCAGCGATGTCATCGTGATGAAAATTTCCTGATGAATGTAGAGATCCTCCATACGTTCTCTCCTCTTAAAGAGAGAGGACTGTGTTTGATTGGCTCACAAGAAGTGACACTGAATGACCTATTTTGGAAACAGTGAAGACAACTCTACTTTAGTTCTTGAGTAGACACCTGGAGAGAGGTGCTAGAACCACAATATGACTTGTACCTGATGTTTAAAATCACTTAGAACATAAAAATTAAACACGTATATACAGCTAGAGTCATTCATATTCAGTAGAGTATCTCTCTGAAATCAAACGAATAATGATGGCTTAATAAACTACAGGGAACTGAAACTTTAGTAGAGGCAACAAAACCATTTAGCCATAGGTAAGGTAAAGTCTTTGGCCAGAGTGAACGGAGAAGAAGTCAGGCTCCACTGTAGTTCTGTTATTTTTGGAAATTAACAGGACTTGTTCAGTACTTGGGGCGTAGCGGTAGGCTACATGAATGTTTTTGCTGAAACTTAGTTTGATGAATGGTGGAAACAATGCTGACAGGAAGAAGATGGTGGTGTGTTGTTGTAGGCCAATGTTTCATCGCATAGTTTCTTTTGTTGGCGCTGCTCTGTTGGAGGCCCCCCACCCACACACACACACACACACACACACTTTCATCATGTTTACAGTGCAACAGTGTATTCACTTAGTACCTATTTCAGAGCACTGTAAACGTGCTTCATTAACAAATCCATTCCACTTTGTTACTGGAAAAAAAATCCCCAAATCAATGAAACTCCAGACCATGTTTTCACTGCTACCTTGCACCCAGATAGATTGATAGCTCTTCAGCCTCTTGCCCAGTCTTCTGCTGCTCCAGAGCTGCTGTTCAGAGTGTCTCATCACTCGTTAGGTTGAGCCAACAGCCGGGCCACCACCGGGTAGCCCCGCCAGTACTCCACAGCCTGGCCTGTTCACTCCACCTAACAGAAGACACTGCAGCTGCGACAGCCACTATGGTTAACAGTCTGCTTCATCAGCTCCACCACTGCCTTATCGTTTCAAACAACTATGAGAACAACAGAGGCACAACAAAGACAGCCACTGAACATATAGTTAGGAAATGGTAATGTGTCAGTACTGCCGACAGATATTTTCGTAGCCTTGGTAGTCCGCTTGACAAGAGGGAGGGAGATCGGTGGGACCAACACCAATGGCCAATTGCCTATTCTTGGCTGTCCTCCTGGGTCGTTGCCACCTGGGTGACCTATTAGTCTGCTGTACAACCAGAGAGAGGGAGGGAGCTCTGTGGGCCAAAATTTAAATATACTTGTAGCCATTTCCGGGCTACCGTGAGTCGTCTCAGCAATACAGTAATACAGACCGGGGACCGAACGCGGCTCGTGCATCTCTGTCTGCGCCTTCACTTGCAGCTTCCCCGTCTCTCCGGAGCATCTCCCCCGCATCTCCCATCCGAGGTCCAGCGCGCTACTGCATTTAAAGGGAGAGTGATTATTAACTGGGTGCCAGCTCTGTCAATCACTCATCTGGCGCTGCTCTCCTGAGCCCTCTCCACCTCTCTCTCTCCCGTAGTCGCGCCTCTACCACGCTCACCTCCACAATACTTTTTAATTAGACTGCAAAAGAGACAAGAATTGGCTTTCTAGCGTGCTGTTTCCTAAATGTATGTTCAGAGGCTCTCTGGGGTTAATTGGTTGTGGTTGTGTTTTTTTGTTTTTTTTGCGGTTGTATAGAACAAATGGTGGTTGCCCCAATAAACCACGACTGGCTGTCGCAGCTCCATTGTCTCAGGTGTCTGCAGGGCAGCCTGGCAGCAGGCTGCCTGTCTGCTCCTTCGAACAAGGGCAGACACACTCTTGAGAGTGGCTCTGGCGGATGAGTGACCTCCACAGGAGCAGTGGAAGATGAGGAAAGAGGCTGAAGAGGTTGGTGTGTTTATCCACAAAACTACAACTGCTGAAATCAGACATTACCAGAGCAACTGTATGACAGTTTGAGTCAAGCGAAAAAAACGTATCCAACAAAGCCAACCAATCAGAGGTAAGATTAAGGTGGGTAATGCCATAGGTATTTTTAGCCATAAAAAACTACATATATGTATATATTAGGGGTAGTGCTGGGCGGAATACCGGTTCACACCGAATACTGGTGTATATTTTCGTTATGATATGAATTTTTAATATACCGCCATACCGGTGTATTTGATTACACAACGTTCGGAACGCTACGCTGCCCGACACTGTTTCAGACCGGACCCTTTTCAATGTTGCGCTTCTAAACAGGCATGGTGCAACTGTGACGGTAAACAGTAGTGCTCTGGTGTTATGTTACGGTGAAGATGGATAGGATACACATTGCAGATCATGACTTCATCCGCGGACGATGAGCATCTGGAAAGCCGCTGAGATCCAGGAGATGCTAGCGTCATCAAATGCATTTCTGTAATTTTAGCTTTTTCTCTTCAAATATGTCATCTCAGATGAACTTCCAAATGTTTTCATAATTTTGCCATTTTATTTGGAAAAACGCGCTATCCACCACATGAAAACACACCAACTATTAATAAAGTGCAAGCGAGGAACCCCCACACCCTCATTAGATTGTCCCACCCACATTTTTAAATGCTACCTACGGCCATGGGGACAGTGGTGCCAACCCACATGGTAACATTTCTTAGATTAGCATGTTAGCAGGCGGATTAAACTTCAGCCTGAGGTAGATGACTGTTTGTGCAAAATAACCTGTCAAGTAGTTGTTTAGACGTTTGAGTCTTGATCAGAGTGCTGGATTAGCAGAACAACTGACATTGCCATCCCTAGAACCATGCTGTGAGCATGGCCATGCAAAGTATTTTCTTTGCAGGGGTTATTGTTGTTGCAGCATTGCTCATGACATTACCTGGGCAGGTATTTTGATTCGACTGCTTCTCCCAGGCGCTCGCACTGTGGCCACGGTTTGGTTGGTTTGGTTTGATCAGTCACGCTGAATCAAAATACTTCTATGAGAGAACATGATTAGCAGTTAAGACTAACAGCAAATGGCCACTCCCTCGGCGAGGCTGGTTTTCAGGGGTTTTGGCAATAAAGTTACACTGACAAAACATTTTTCCTAATTATCCATTAATGTCATATAGTTTTAATATGTTGTAGTCATTATTTTATTTAACCTTTTTTTATTCTTTATGCTCTGATTTATTTATATAATCTACTAAAATAGCCTGCGTGTTGGGCTTGTACTGTATGACTGCTGTGCACAAAAACACTGCAGAGACTTCCTATTTAAAACCACAGAGACAAAGAGAGCAAAGGGTCCTGCAGAAACATGACCAAGAACGCCGAGAGCTATTGAGAGACACCTTCACCTTTGACTGTCGAACACACATAGGCCGAAAAAAAGTACCTAACATCTCTGGGCTGTGGCATACAATCAGCACAATGCATAACAGCAAACAACCTTGGACGACATTTGGGAAATGCATTTATCAATACACCTCATGAGTCCACTGACTGTCTGACAGGCATCAGGTATAATGTGTAGGCGGGTCTGGTTACCACCCTGCTGTGAGAAGCTCGGCCCTACTGAGTCACATCCGCATCAACCATGCTTGATGTTGTCAAAGGTTTGCTCTCACAATTCAGAGTGTATAATCTGTCGATAGAAGGCCTTGCTGGCCCTGACAGCCCGCCACTGAATAGACGGGTGTGTCCTGTCATGACCTGTTGTTTTAGATGATCACGTGCACTCTCAATGATGGTGGGTGGTGAAGGTTTTTGGGTTGTAAAACAAAGTTATGTGTTGCATCCTTTCAGCAGTGCAGCGCTGAAACACGTACAGTTTCTCTGCAGGTCCTCCAACACGGTGGCTGATTTTGTTTTATGGTAATTTTCCGTTGTGAACACTCCTTCACAGACACCACAGAATGTGTGGTTGTGGCGCAAAATGTGCTCTCTCATGGCATCAACTCATGTATGACCAGGAAATGAGACATCTTTGCGACTGAGCGTCAACCAATCAGTGGGAGTATTCAATAGACGGTTGTGGCCTGTCATGACCTGTTGTTTTAGATGATCATGTGCACTCTCAATGACAAAGGTTTTTGGTTTGTAAAATAAAGTGAC
>OMLP01044512.1:0-12119 GCA_900302685.1 Spondyliosoma cantharus
CTAGCGGCTAAACGACCTCTTGCTAGCAAACAGGTGGAAGATGACGGCGCGAGCAAATCTCCAGACCAGAGGTGAAGATGCTTGACCCAGGAGAAGTGAGGAGGCTGGTGGCTGAGTATGTCGTGGAGGATGCGCTGCCTCTTTCTACAGTTGAGTCGCCGGCGTTTCAAAAGCTTGTCAATAAAATCCCTGTTCGATCAAGTGACAAGGTAAAAACAAATCGCTAATGATATAGCACTATTGTTAAGGTATAAACACATTTCCACAGATAGTTCATTTAAGATGAGACACTACAGGTGCTGTGAGAGATGATTCAATGATTAAAAATTGTTTTAATTTGTTGAGTCAGTTGTGTTTGCAGTGGGATTTTCATGGTTGTTTTTGTCACATCATCTCAGAATAATTTAACAGTTAAGTAAAACAATAAGTAATACATCTCCATGTTTTACAATACTCATAAATGAAGAAAGAAAAAATATGGATAGAAATATATAAAGTTATGAGTCACTAGAGATTTGTGTCTCAGTGTCTGAGGAAAAATCATTCACAGAAGACAACCTTTAAAACTATGCAAGGTAAATTGAAATTCATATACTTGTAGATTAAAAGAATACAAGTGAAAATATTAAAAAGCTTAATTTAAAAGAAATACAACCATAAGACCTCATTAGATTAGATTAATGTTGCCCCCCCTATATTTATGAGGAACTACAGTTAATTGCACACCTTCATTTTGTAATGCCTTGTCCTAAATGTTTATTTTGGTGAACGTAACAAAAAAGTAATGAGTAACTTATTACTCTATACAGAAGGTAATATTGTAAAAAAACGTATTACTTTCAAATGCAAGTAACTAGTAATATGAAATATATTACATTTTGGAAGTAACTTGCCCAACTCTGTTTGAGACCATATGTCTGATCACGTAGTCTATCCTGTAGCGCCAAGGGGAAATATTGAAGCTTCCTTGCCCTTTCCAAAGACATTAAGTATTTCACAAAGGGAGTCAGATCTGGTAAGAGTAACTTGAGGATTTGGAATAGCCTGGTTAAGTGAATGCCCAAATTGGAGTCATTCCCTAATTGAATAGTATAATATCATATTGCTCCTTTAACATGGTGAAAGATTTAAACACAGACGCATCATATTTAGTCTTTAATGACACAAAGCTTACCTTTTTTGGCCCATACTTTCCTGTAGAAGGGTTTCTTATCCTTTGGATAAAGCCACAACGACAGGTGAGGTAAAGTTTTGAGAAGGGAGCTCTCAATTAAAAACCAGGGTGGTGCCCTCTCTGGTGGGAATGACCAGTATTTCCTTCATAATTTCCTTTCCTTTATAATTGACTGAATTGTTTGAAATATGCCTGTGGAATATCTACTGGGACGGCCTGAAGCAAGTAGTGGAATTTAGGGACACTAGTCATTTTGACACCATTCACCTTCCCCCACAGAGAGAGGTAGAGGTTGGTCCATCTTTCAGTCCGCCATGAGCCTGTTAAAATGGGATTCTAACAATTGAGATTGGAGGGAAAATGATGCAAAAGTATGTAATGCCTTTAGCAGGTCACTGAAAATTTCCAGGATGAAAGACATTTTAGGGTCCATGGTGTAAGCAGGAGGACCTCTGAATTCATCAATTTTTTTTTATATCTGAAACCCTGGAGAGGGACTCCACTCGACCTAGAAGTGCAGGTATAGAGCGATGGTGCTGTGCTACAAAAAAATATATATCATCAGCATATAGCAGCAACGTATGTGACGCCTAGCCAATCTGAACGCCTGGGAATGACAGGTTCTGGCATATAGCTTGCACCAGAGGTTCCAGGGTTGAGTTTCCATTGAGTTCTGGTTCTACATGGGACATGATGAGTGGTCTCCTGGGTGTAGGTCCTGTGTTGAGACTAAATGGCGTGAAATGATGCTTAAAAGAAAAAAATACATTGTGATAACATGTGAAATTGCTTATGAAGTTGCTGTGTTATTCAGATGCCATTTGGTAATTCCAGGCCCGGGCTGCTGGACAAGGGTCTGACTCACGAGAGCCATTTTCAAGCAATATTTACATTCAGATCACAAATGAGAACCTTAACCTATAGCATTCCATTTTACAAGTAATTGTTTCTAGCAAATTGCAGAAAGATGTTGCATGGGTCACGACACCAGTTTATCTGACTTGTATGTTTCACATGATGAGGAACAAAATCCACAGTGAAAAAAGTATTCTGTCGTTTTTTAGAAGCTAACATGTGGCTTCAGCCAGGGCCGGCTCAAGCCCATTTGGTGCCCTAGGCGAGATTACTCCCCCCCCCACACACACACACACACAAAAAAAGAAAAGAACACCATCATACAATTGAATGACAACATCTGAACCATCTGAACACTCACAGCAGTTTTATTTGTACAACAACAATGAACTCTCAAGTCACTTTTTCCAGCATGTGTTTCAACAAGATTCTACATGTCTGGAATTCCTTGCAGCAAAGGCATCTATTGTGTCATTAATTATTGTGACACCTGCCTAGACACCTTGCGGTTTATGCTCATCAGTGCAAGTCCATTTAAACCCTCCTGAGACATGGTGGATCTCAGGTATGTTTTGATGAGCTTCAATTTGGAGAAGCTCCTCTCTGCAGCAGCAACTGTCACTGCAAGCAAATCACACATGCAAATATTAATCCTTCAGTAAGGTCACACAATGATTTACAAATAACTGCACATTATTCAATAAACACATCTGAAGCATAAATTATGAATAACCATAGTATTGTTCAGTAATGTGACTGCAGCTGTAACATGCAATTACATAACTCACTAAGCTGTAATAAACTAAGCTGACTTTCAGAAGTGGGTGGTGCTGATGATGTGGTAGCACTGCTGCTGCCTGACGCCTGACTTGTAGCTGTATTCAAACATAGAGTACATCCACACTGTTGCGTTTGTTGTGTCATTCTACTTTATTTAATAAATTAATTAATAAGGTTTGATATGAAGTAGATACTGTACAAATAAACTTTATTTTATTTGCCTAAAACCTAAATTTACTGTAATTGCTAACTAGCATGTAAGTTTAGCCAATTGTTTGTGGTCTCTTATGCACTGCTATGTTGTTATTGTTGTTGTGACTGAATGGTACAAGCTTGAGTGGTGTGGCTGTTGTATCAGAGGTTTCCTCTCCAGCAGCTTTTAGGGGCGTCTGGAAATATTTTTTGAGTGCATCTAGACAGATAGAGTAGATTCACTTATTACTGTACACACACACACAAAAACAAACTACAGCTGACAGAATAGGACAAACAACTGTTGCAGCTTGCAGCAGTTATTTGCATAAGTGGTGTGTTCAACATAACATTTAATATTAACTTATAATAAACAATTCACTACCATTTCACAATAAACAACAGAGTACAACCTGCACCGGTGGCACATCCGGACGGGTTGGCCTCTACTTTGATTCATGATTCATTTATCCTTCTTAGTAGCTATCAGTGTCAAGCCATCAGTTAAGCCAGCTTTGCTTTATTTCAACCTAGCTAGCAAGCTAATAAAAATGAAACGTCTTCACACAAAACAGCATTTAAAAAAAGATGACATAATGTTACCTTTATATTGGGACTTCTTCTCCATCTCCTCTTTTCTTCTATTTTCGGTACTTTCATCTCGCAAAATATCAAAACATAACCTGTCTGTCACTTGACATGACTGGACCTCTGTGACACCTGTCTGACCCCCTGAGGTGCACAGTGACCACCCGTCGCGTGACTCAACACCAGAAGGTGGAAACATGTCACTGTTTATCTGTTTCTTTATTTTGTTAATATTTATTATTTTCAAGACAGAACATGAAGGGAGGGCGCCAATGGGCATTGAAAATTATTACTGTCTTTTTTTCTCCCTCGAGGGTGACTGACGGCGCCCTCCAGCAGATGGCGCTCTAGGCGACCGCCTATATTGCCGATGCCTAGAGCCGGCCCTGGCTTCAACAGTCTGTCTTAGACAAATAAAGTAGATATCTTCCAAAGTACAGTTTTGAGTATGACATTCCCTCTTTTTGGTAAAATCCCTTCACTTCAGCTTAAACAGAAACACAAAAAATTCAATGACTCGGGACGATACCCACTTACTGACAAATGATTACAGCTGTTTCAGTGTGCATAAGAGGCACCTGACATACCCGAACCTAACCTTTAATCCTGCTACATCTGTTTCTGGTCATCTGTTTCTCCAATTAACAACACCATACTTCAATGAATAGCTTAACCACTCGCTGATGTGCACGGTAAAGTGGAGCACATTAACACTGCCTACAACAAGTAAACCATTCATGATGCAGAAAATCGGTGAAATGCCCCTTTAGATGAGAGTTCCAGTCCACTGAACGCGTGAATGCTTCGCAAAGATTTTAGATACGATATAGTCACAGCCATCAGACACACACTTCATGAAGGTGAGACTTTGTTGGCTGCCTCTCTCCACCTGCAGCTCTCAATAACTCTCCCACATCACCTGTCTCACTGTGTCTCTCATTGACTCTACCTAATTACCCCCAGATTTACAGCACTGTCTGCACGTCGTCAAACAAGGACAGTGAAGAAGCGTGTGTCGGTTGTCTATCACACCCCTCACAAAACACTGACAACACAACAAAGTGGCTGCAGACGGCTTTCAGGACAGATAATACGCGGGCCTGTAAGTCACCCTGAATTTCAAAGGTGGGTGTGATATTGTGTCGCAGAGGACAGGAGAGGAGTGAGCTGATATGAGTGTGTGAGCTCGAGAAAAAGGAAATTACTGTGCTGAGAGGAGAAGACAACACAGAGCTGTGTAAATAGAAGGAAAGAGGAGGATTGTAAGTAAAAAAAAATGGTTGTCTGGACTCTCAAGTAAGAGATTTAGAGACTGCTGGAAAGGATAAGAGAAGACAGTACGAGCAGGAGGGGACACCTTGTTAGATTGTGACAGGGCAACTCATCAGCAGCTAAGCTCCTCTTAAGCTCTAGAAATATCAGCATAATGAAGATAGGCCTGATTCATCTCTGGGGACAGGCTGATATGAACGAAGCGTAATCACAAATGTGCTTTAAGGGGGAAAGATTTTAACAAGGGCTCAGGAGAAATATGAAGTGGGTTTTGACAGAATGACAAAGTGTTTCTGACACTGATAAGACACTGTTGCCAGCCAAGATGCAAGAGCCATCCGATAACCAAGCTGAGTACTGTAGAGAGACCTAACTGTGGAATAACAAGAATACCTGAAATACACTTCTGTCTGCCAGGTTCTTCAATATCCCTGTGTAGACCACCTGATTAAACGGGATGTAGCAAACAACACAAGTGATCTCTTTTTCTGCAGTTTTTAAAACAGATTCATTTTATGTGCTATTTGTGCCAGAGCAGAGACAGCCAATCTACCCAAAACAGTTACCAAAAGCCTAAACTATGAGGAAGTAAATATAAAATCATCTATAAAAAAGTCTGTGTTGAACCACTCTAGTGGTGTGGCTTCAGCGATGGAAGTGTTGGTCGGTCCACGTCTTTGTTCCACGCTGAAATATCTCAACACATATTTGATGTAATTGTGATTGTGCAGTTGAGATGCTTGACAGTTTCAGGCGATCTGCAGACAGACTTTTAAATACAAGGATGATAGAGGAGAATATGACACTAGCACACAGGATTACCAAGAAAGAACACATCACATCCCCCTCTTGATTGAGCCGTGAAGGAAGATGGGGTCTTGAAATGCTGTGCATCTGCCGGTTTTTTTTCAGAATCAACTAGTGATTCTGTATATGCAGCTTTCATGTCAGGGTGACCATTGAAGTGATGTTCTGGCTCTCTGCCTGTTCATTTAGACAGAGCCCAGTCTTGTTAACCAGAAATGACTGCCTAGGGCTGTTATTTAGATGGCTGCTGAGTGGCAAGACTTGCCTGAAGGGACTTGTAGATGTGTATGTTCTTTCGTGATTTCTTGATCTAGCGTCACCACCATCTCAAAACTTTAATCGTCCAATACTTTTCACAAAGTCAAATTTGTCAGCCAGGCGCGGTAACTTCTGACTTGGACAGAGCCATTCATGCTAAGCTAAGCTACGTCTCCTGGCTCTATAACTTCATATTTAGCAGATGTTTCACAGACATGGGAGTGGTAATGATCTCCTCAAGTGTATGTTGGATGTTTCCATAGAAAAATGAAAACATATAAAAAAAACCTTAATATGCACATTACACTGGGGGGAAAAAAAACACTGTTTTTAACTATGTCTGTGTGTCAGTACACAGTGGTGTGATCAAGTCAAGCATTCAGCGTGAAATGTTTTAACTCACGCATCCATCTGGCTTGTGAAGCTATTTTCAGTCCTAACAAGACTAGAAAGACTGAAGACTTCTCAGCTGAAAATGATGAAAAGTGAAGACTCTTATCTGACCTCAAAAAAAACCCACATCAGTCCATCTTAATCTTTGATACTACATAACTGGGCTGACACCGTCCGGTGCTGGCTGCTTGACTCATCCGTCAGAGAGGCTGAGAGTTCATATCAGGTCTGAAATCTCTCGGTTTAATGAAGCGCTGCTGCATATCAGGGAGAAATGGCCTGGGATCCGTCCCGGCAGGACGGCTTCCTGATAAGAGTGTTTCAGTGACAAGAGAAAAGCTGATCAAGAGAGAGGGATTTAGAGTTAATGTGGCACACTGCTGTGATTGACGGCATTATGTAATGAGGCAACGGTCACTGACAGATGACTTCCTCTGTTGGACATGAACATGTGTGGAAACTGTGTCAGTCAAATGATGGGTGATGATGCAGGTCAAGGCTCTGTGCAGTCATGACTGTAAAGCATGGAAAATGTATAGATAACAAACAAATAACTTTTCCAATTAAAGCACAGCACTTATCAACTACTCTTGTCTCATTTTTATGTTTGTTGGAATCTTATAAATTACTCACATAATTTGATTTAGGTCTCTTTATAGGTTTACATTTCCAAAGGAAACAAAATGTTTCTTCCCTTCAATTTTCTGGCCTTCAAAGAATGATTCTGTTTTGTTACAACGAGGGACTTACAGTACTCATAGTTTTTAATTTCTATCAGTACCATAAAACTGTACTTACCAAATAAAAAGCTTAGAACTGAGAACATCACTGCAGAAGAGTAGAATATATGTCAGCAGTTACCCACATGATCCAAACTCCTGAATGTTCTGTCTGTGAGGCATGCTAACACTGTACCTGCCACCTTCTTTGTAGAGATTTGGGAAGTGCTGCAGTAAAAAACACGCATTGGCTATCAGAGTACACAGCATGGCCCTCCTATAGCTTTAAAATAAATAATTTCAAACAATTGTCTTTGGTCTGACAGGCTTCTTTTATACTCTAACTCAGTTATTTTGAAGACTACTTCTACTGGATGACTTGTTTTGACACTGTAATAGCACCGTTACTTTACTTTATCCTCCTCTGTAGAGAAGTTACAAAAATATCCTGAAAGGCTTTCAATGTTTTGTAGGGGTGTCATGAAGCTAGCTTATAGAGCAGGGCTGCCCAAAGTGGAGCCTGTGGGACAAATTTGGTCCTCAATAAGATTTAATTTGGCCAGCCAGATTTCGGTCTGCAAAATTTACAGCAGAGACACTTTACTAAGAATCAGGGTAACACAGGCTGCTAAAACTATGATGAATGGTTGTGATTTGGACATATTACACCAGCATGGGATCTTATTGGAGCCAGCCAACTGTAAGGCGGAAGCGGTGCAATCATAAACAAAAGAGGGGGAAGAGATCTGGGATCCATGCTAGGCTAAAGGCTAACCCCTCCATACCAGCAGTACCGTCGCGCCTACTCTCCAATGTCTGCTCACTTGACAACAAGCTATATGAGCTACGTCTGTTGAGAGAAACCCACTGAGAGGGGAAAGATTGCTGTGCATTTGCTTTCATGGAAACATGGCTCCAGGACAATATCCCAGATGCAGCCATACAGCTGGGGGGGATGACGGCTTTCCGAGCGGACAGTGATGCAGCTACCACCGGTAAAAGTTGATGAGCTGTTGTTTACATAGCTCCTAGCACAAATGGCAAAGGTAATACTAACGAGGTGCTTGGAGGGCTACATGATGCCATCGGTGAGCTCCTGACTAAACACCCAGACAGCTTTGTAGTGGAGGTACAGGATTTTAACTACACCAGTTTAAAGGCTATCTTCCCCAAGTTCAAGCAAGTTGCAACTTTAAAACCAGAGGAGAGAACATGCTGGACCTTGTGTACACAAACTCCCCAGATGCATACAAGGCAATGCCCCGCCCCCACCTTGGCCATTATGATCATCTATCTGTTATGCTGGTGCCTGCTGACAAATCACTACTGAAGCGCAGGCCCCTGCCCCCTCAGGTTCTGGCATGAGGGGGCAGACTCAGGACTGTTTCATGCACACCGATTGGGAGGTTTTTAAGACAGTAGTCTCCCAGGGAGATCAGATAGACATCGAAGAGTATGCTGAGGCGGTAACCAGCTACATTGCAAAGCATCTGACTACAGAGGTGCGCTCGCTGCTGACAGCCCGCTGACAGCTGCTTTGCACGCTTTGAAGCACCAAACCCAACAACCAGAGGGAGGACTGGTCCTTCTTGACCATCTATCGGGCCAGCCCTCACCATCAACGCAGCAGACACACGTAGGACCCTAACCAGGGTCAACCCACGGACATGTACTCAAAACCTGCGTTGGCGAGCTAGCAGATAGGTCTTCAACATCTCCCTCAGTCAGCCATCGTCCCCAGCTGCTTCAAAACATCCACTATAATACCAGTAGCAAAGAAATCAGTTGTATCCTGTCTGAAGGACTACCGGCCCGTCGCACTAGCCCATTTTACATAGAGAAGGCGGCACATTTGCTACAATGTAAGGCCGGCAAATTGCCACCTTCTCTATGTAACAACGAGGCGTAATATTCATCTGTGGCAGTGGGGTGTGGTGAAGGCACCGGCTTCCGGAGGAGAGGGAGGAGTGGCTCTGCCGGTGATCAGACAGCTGGACAGAATCAGGTAATCAGTCAGCTATATAACCACAGTCGTAACCTGGTTCTGGTCTTCGCAGTAGGCTGGGTCCTGTGAGAAGGACCGGAGCGGAGACGGCAGCAGAGGCAGCACAAGCCCCGACCCTCAGCCGTCAGACGGACGGCTGTTCATTTTGTGTTGTTTATCTTCATGTTGAACCACGTTTTCTGCCGGAGCCCTAAATAAACAGTTAATCCACCGAAGACGCTGATTCTCCCCTTCTTTCTTCCGTCCTGTGAGCCACGAAGCTCACATCCTCCTTTTCCAAAAGCTACCACTTGGCCGCCTCTGGGGTAGGCACGAAGTTGGGCAGTGAACAGTGACAATTAATTTGTCTTCAAAATAAGAGCTTTACATTGCACTCCATTGGAGTTTAGAACTGGGTTCTTAGCGGGGGGCTTTTAATTTGAAAGTAGCGACCGTTCGTAGTTTTCCGGCCGCCACAGCTAGCGGACAGCTAGCGGATTCAACCAAACAGCTCTGCTAGCTGTCAGCTACAGAGATCCAGGAGACGCTAGCATCTCCTGGATCTCAGCGGCTTTCCAGTTGCTCATGTTGACGTCCGCGGATGAAGTGATGGACTGACTGCTGTGATCAGCTGCTTCCTGGTTTTAAAACTCCCCGGCGGTGGCCCGCACAACAGTGCACGTCATCGACACTTCCGCCCATCTCACGCAGAGGCCGGCACATTTACTCTTCGTGTTTACATAGCAATGGAGGCGGAAAAAAGTGTACCCTCCGAGGCGGCATATTGGAACAAGAAATCATAATTTATCAATATCTTGCAGCTTGAAGAAAGGCTGATGTAGAAACTGAGAAATTAGTAATGGTAACTAAAATGTCATCCTCAAAAATTCCCAAACAAAGTTTCAGCTACACAAAATTAAATGATCCAGTTGATGACAAATGATAAGTTCAAAGAACCCAGCACCAACAGATTTTCCATCAACCTGGTGGGAGTGGCAAGGGATGCCTGAGCCAAGATTATCTACTCTAAACAATGGCAAGAAAGCAATCAAACTCTGTTGACAACAAGGTGAAAGCTCAGTGACCATGTGGGGACAAGAAGGGTGTCTGGATGCCAGGAGGATGTCAGTCTTTAAGTTGTTTACTAAAGCAAACTGGGACTGCAGCTTCAGTGTGTATGAACCTGGGATATGACCTTCCACTAAACCCCTCCCCTGTCCAACGATCGTCCAGTCATGGCTTGACAATTGTGACTTTGGGTTGGGCACGTCTGTCAAAAGATCTCCATGTTGAAGCTGTCTGCATGAGGCTCGAATAATAGCTCATAATTTAAAGGGTTTGGGGAGTGGTGTGAAAAGTGTAAGAAATGGCACATCCAGCACATCCAGTGTGTTATATTTCTTCAATGTGTGGAAGCCTGTCCTGCATGGTAACCAACCAAGCTAACGGTATTGGCTGTCTGTCTCTTATTGTATTTTACCCCAGCCAACATTACCTGAGATAACAGCATCTTTTTCAAAAGGTGGTTATTCCTCATCCTAAAAGACTTTTGTCTTGTAAAGTGAAAGAGAAAAAGCACTGTTTGAAATATGCGAGGCATCATCAAACTAAGCAGCCAAAGACAGTTATGTTTGAACAAGTTTGATCTGTAAAATACCGCTCTCTGCAATGCAACACAAGTACACATACTCCACTTCTAGACCACTCTTCCGACCTAGGCCTCCTATTCATACCCCGCTCCCTCCTCAAATCTAAGAGTGACTGCACTTTTGCCATCGGGCCCCATCCCTCTGGAACAGCCTACCCTCTTGGTAACCCATCTCTATCGTCTTGCATTCCCTACAATAGAACTGCAACTGCTACAAAGAATTATTCTTTGCATGTTTATTTTATTTTATCTTATTTGTTTTATTTTTGTTTGTTTTTAATTATGTTTGATGTTTACTGTACCCTGTACAGCACTTTGCAAACTTTGTTTGAAAGAAAGTGTTCTGTCTCTGATAGGGGTGCACTGATCCGATAATAAGATCGGATATCGGCCGTGGTATTGACAAAATAGCTGTTTGTTTTTTTTTCTCCGTCACATCCTACGTCATTCGTCAGCAGCACGTGTGTCGCATGCTGGATGAGCACAAGTTGTTGTTTGACCAACTTTTATTAGTTTATTCTCAGGTTCAGCTGTTATGTTTTATTTTGAATTCCTGTTTACAGGACTTTGCACTTAATATTACTAACTTTGAAGGCTGCACACCTGAACACTTGGCTCCATGGACCAGAGATGTTCACAAGTCTTTTTTTGCAAGTCCAAATCAAGTCTGAAGTCTTTGGTCATGAGTCCAAGTCAAGTCTCAAGTCTCTAAAAAAAGAATACTGCACACACTGCACACTGCACTTTCTGATACATTATTTAGATTATATTTAATTACATTATTAGTTAGTTTGATTTTAATCATATTTATCTTGTTTATTCTATTTATAAGGCCAGTTTAGGAGTAACCAGGAGACATTTCACTGTATGTTACTCTGTGACTTCTGTATGTGACAAATAAAGTAATCTTGTAATCTTGTAAATCTAACATTATTAGTCATGCAATAACAACTAATCATCCAATCTCAGTTATAGTTAGCTACATCTGCTGGACACAAAATTAACACCATTCAGTTGCTGGTAAATCATGCAAGTAGCTGGTACTGTATACTGCGGTTAACGTTAGCCAGTAGATGGTGGCAGCGGAACGTAGATGATTAATGTTACCCAACCTTTTTTTTATTTTATGTCATGTCAAGGCCACTCAACGCAAACAAGTGCGACAAGCAAACTAACATTCACTCATCTATTCAAATATTCAATTACAAAGCTGAAGTTAACGTTACATAGCTGATGCTGAGCTAACCGTCCATATGCGCTAATGTGACTGACCTATCCAGGTGAGTTATCAGGTGCCTGATAAAATTTGATGTGGTGGATCCAGCGTCCTTGATTCGGGTACTGCAGAATATGCAGTCAGCGCTCCTTTTGTTGGTGTTGTCCTGTTTGAAGTTTTTATAACCAAATGTAATCACAAATGTTACAGCAGCAGCTGCAGGTGTGTCGCCG
>OMLP01044513.1:0-11967 GCA_900302685.1 Spondyliosoma cantharus
GAAGTCCCCCAGTAGAACGACGGAGTCCCCGGTTGGAGCACTCTCCAGCACCCCTCCCAGGGACTCCAGGAAGGCCGGGTACTCTGCACTGCCGTTTGGCCCGTAGGCCGAAACAACAGTGAGAGACCTATCCCCGACCCGAAGGCGCAGGGAAACGACCCTCTCGTTCACCGGGGAAAACTCCAACACATGGCGGCTGAGCTGGGGAGCTACAAGCAAGCCCACACCAGCTCGCCGCCTCTCACCGCGGGCAACTCCAGAGTAGAAGAGAGTCCAGCCTCTCTCGAGGAGTTGGGTTCCGGAGCCCAGACTGTGCGTGGAGGTGAGGCCGACTATCTCTAGCCGGTACCGCTCAACCTCCCGCACGAGCTCAGGCTCTTTCCCCCCCAGCGAGGTGACATTCCATTCCAACTATTATTGTTATTATTATTATTATTATTATTACTAGTGCATTGCCTGTAGGAAGTATGTATTCCTATAGAAAAGTGGGAGATTAAGTAGCTTTTTCATGGATGGCCAAATGAGGCTGTGTTTGAAGGTGAGACGACAGGGATATAATTGGCTTTGGCTATGATTGGTTTTTGACTATTTTTGATTTTGCCATTATATTTCACCTTAAAAACTATTCACCTTGCCTTGTTTGGTGCCATAATTTTCAGCACAACCTCACATGTGTGACTGTACTGTTAACTGTATTAACACAATGGACCTAAAAGCACAAAAACCATAAAGTCCAAGTAGGAAAAAGTTCGATTTTTTACTGTGAAAACCACAAATATGTTTAACGAACCATTTGTATTACTTATAATGCAAATATAAATTGTTGTTTGCTAAAGTTGTAAAATGTACAAAGTTATATGTTACTATTTACATTTAAATACAGGTAATGCCTCAGGCTCAGGTTTCCCTCAGATGCTTCCTGCCTGCTCCACGTTCAGCAGTCTCCTCGACTACACTACACACTAAACACACTAATCCAAACACTACATAACACACTAACTACACACTCCAAACACACTAAATGCCACAAATCTCTCAACTCTCAAAACTCGCTGTCTCTTTCACGTCACTGCTGCTGTCACTCTTTCGCTGCCGTCCCTCAGCAACCAAATCACGTGGTTTGCCATATAATCTTTGCTTGCAAACACTTCCTGCTTGCGGACACTTTCGTGAAAAAAGCCCGTTTCTCTTCCTGCACCAAACACGCAGCAAACATTTGAAAAAGCGTGGCGGACATTATTTATCGTAAATCCGGTTTTGGACACTCCGGCGCGTCTGTCAACATAGGAGGAGGGGCGTCCTCGCGTATCCGGATCTCCTCAGACCAGAACAGACTCGGTCCGGACTTGTTCAGTCTCAGTAATCCACAACAGTCAGTTTAGACGCACAGAACGGGACCGAACCACCGGCAAAATCCCAGTCCAGCTCGTGCCGCTGCAGGTATAAATCCCCTTGTTTCTTATGGTGGGACGTAGGGGTGGGCTCTGCAGTGATTGGCTCTGGTGCGCTCGTGGCTACAGTGGCTATGGTTGACAATGCTAGCGGAATTTGTGAAGCATTTATTAAGTGAATTGTTAACGGTATATTTGTAGTACAAACAAATCCGACGTTGCACACCCTTAAACCACGCAGCAGCCATGTTGAAAAGCTCAGGTCAGCCTGATCCTGATGTGCAGAGATATTTGAGGAACACATACACAGACAGACAGACAGACAGACAGAGATTTCTTGATTTATAGAGAGATTATCGTAAATTTAAAAAAAACAGAATGCAATCATTTACAAACAAACTGTGTATATCAACAGCAGAGACTAACATTCCCCTCCAAAATCTCTCATTGGTGTTGAAATGGGTTAAGGTCAGGTCAATGCAAAGGCCATAGCTTATGATTCACGTCATGCTCATCAAACATGGAAGCATCTCTTAGGTTACTCTGATCATTTAGTCAGCGTTTGTTTTTTTTATTTTGAACTCTTCTCTATATTATAGCATGTCAGCTTTTCTTAGGTCAGTTACATTACAGCTTCAGTGCAGTCTCTTGTATTGGTGCAGGTACATACAGATTAGATGACCTCTTTGATTAAATTAAATAGATAAATGAAGCCCACATCTCAAATGTCCCATTTCAACACAAAGAATATTACAAGCTCACCTGATACATTTCCTTCTCTCTCTCTCTTTTGGAATACAGGAACCACTGGATCACCTCCTGGAAGAAGTGCCCGAAGAGATGATTCCTTGTGATGCATCGTTGTTCTCTTCTCATGTCTAACTAATTTTACAGAAGTAAAAATTACAACAGTAAATTAAGTTAACCTAAGCACATTACGCTGGACCAGTAGAATTGCTGAAAGCAAGGGTTCAGATCAGGTCACATCTGATATAACAAACACCCATTATGGTCATTTTCACTCACTTCATTTCAAAATGTATGTGCTATAACTCAAATGAAATTAAAAATGGCAGTGCTGCTGGTACCTGACTAAGTGTCTTTTCATTTAAAACTTTGCCTTTTGTGTAAATATTAAAAAAACAAAAGAAAAATTGATTCCTAATATAATGTCTGCGATGCATTTGGTCTGGGTCAGTTTTGAAGTAAGGCCTAGAATCATCGCCTTATCATTCTTAATTTGCTGCAACAATTTTACAATAATATCAAACACTCCTCTTTTGCCCATTGCTAATGTGAGCATGCTAACATACGGTGACAATGCTTTCATGCTTATGATAAGAATTGGCCTTTTCCATAAAGCAAGTTTAACAAATAAGCCAGGCTTATTTTGGTTAGTCTGACTCTTTTGCCACTTGGTCCAAGGCAGGCTAACAATATATACTGCAGCAAACCAGATACCAAAGAGAATAAACTGTAAACACAGAGGACACACAAGGACCAGGGAACAGGCACATGAGATGCAGGAGACACAGGACTGACATGAGGAAATCACAGGCTTAATTCACAAGGAATTAGCTAACAGGACACAGGTGTAGACAGAACAGAGTGGGAAAACAGACAAAATTGAGGAAGTATAAAGAAAAATATGACACGTGAGGATATAAACTATGATAATAAAAGAGAAAATAATCAAAACCAAAATGACCAAAAATGTACCTAAATCCTGTGGTCTAGCAATAAGGAACTAACTCATGTGCCAGAATTGTGTAGAATTAAAATGGTGAAATCAGAAATAACCTACTAGAAATAGGGTAATGTGTTATTTCAAATATGAGCAATAGACAAATAGAAATAAAGCTTTAAGGCACCATTCTGAATAATATCTAATTTCACTTGCTCCAACTTTCGTTATCACCCACTCGGCACAAAGAGGCCAAGAGTTGGAATCCAACCTGTGCCCTTGCTGAGTACACATCATGGGGTGCACAGGCAATAAGTTGGCTGCTTTAACCTGTGTTGAATTAGTAAACGTGAATTGACCTTTTAGAACTGCTTTGGCCCCACCTGGTTTGTTTGGTTCATTAAAGTAGGGTGTTTGACTTTAATCCATACGTTTCCTGGTTTGCTTTATGGAAGGTGTCATGGTCCTGTCATTTCTGTTTCATGTGTTTTGTGTTTTTTTTGTGGTGTCTTTTGCCCTTTTTCCAGTGTTCAGTTTCCCTCCTGTGCGCCTCACCAGTCTTCTTTCCCTCTGCTCTGCTTTGCCTTCGTTAGCCTTACCCTGTTCCCAGTGTTGTTTCTACTTCTCAGCTTCTTCCTCACCTGTGTTTCTCCACCTCCCTTCACTTGAACCCAAACCCTTGTTAGTTCAAGTTGTATTTAAGTCCAGTCATTTCAGTCTTGGTTGGTTATCTGGAAAAGAGTTGGATACTACACTGAGGGAAGGGTTTACACCAACTCAGACAGTTAGATCTGGGTTATGGAATGAACATCGTTGTGAATTGTATCACTGTGAGTGGACACTGTAAATAGTTTGCACTGTGAACCTGTTTTCGATCCAGTAGGTGGAGGTAATGCAGCTCACTTGGATGTCAACGGCCATAAAACCAAACAGAAGATGTTAGTTCATCTGTTTTCATCCACTTATTTTTGGTGCCCGTTCACCAGTCCTTGTGTGCTTTGCCTTTATTCCTCTTGGTTTTCTGGTTTGTCTGCAGTTTTATGTTTGTCTTTAGTTTATTTCTTGGACTTCGCCTGTATTTTGTTATTTGCTATTTGTTTTTTATTTTGGATTTCATACTTTAAATGTCAGTTCATTAAAGCTTATTTTTTGTTATACTACCTGCCTGCCTATGTGTCTTGCATTTGGGTCCTTTGTGTGCAACTGTGACACCAGATGTAATGTTAACCATATTCAACATCTTAGTTTAGCATGTCATGATGCTAGTATTTGCCACAATACATTTACTTTGCAGGTCATGAACCAAGCCAAAGTACAGGAAGAATTATAAGGTTAGCCTTACTGTAATTATGTGTTAAGGGAGGCTTAAAAAACAATTCAACTGCCACTTGACTTTTTATTCCCCTTCCTGTGTTCTGTGACCTACCGAACATTACGTCAGTTTTATGTGGTGGAGAGGAGTGGAGAACAATATGAAAGCTTAGACCTCTGTCTTCTGTCAACTTAAAGGAAATTAAATATTTGTCTTGCAAATTAGGCAGGAGAGAGTGATGTCAGTATTCAAAATCTTCAGGCAAATTTTGTTCAGGTTCACTCTACCACTCCCAGGCGTGTCAGTGAACAGCAAATTGAAAACCTTTAACTTTGGTAATTTGGTTGCACAGGACTAAATCTATTTCATCAACAGACACTGCCAACTTTACTGTTTTCAGTGTCACCACTCAGTGTTCTTTTCAGTTGCAGCACATAGTTGTCACACTGTAGACAATTCCCACCAACAGCAGACAGTTCAATGTATCAACTAGCTGATGAACATAGTGGATCATTATCAGCTAAAGAGCTAGACATTTCCCCCCAGAAGTAATCGTGATCAAACCACAGCTAAAAGGAGAGCACTTATATTCATCAGATGGCCAGAAACAAGAGTCCAAAATTCCATTGATACACTTTGTCTGCTGGATGTGTGCCATGGCCACGTAGTTTCAGGTTCAACAACATGCCATGGGTGTGGATGTGTGAGAGACTGAGAAAAATGCAGAACGATCAGCCACTCTGAATGTGACAGTTATGAACAACATAGAAAGACGTGGATATGACCAGATATATAAAGTAAGAGTTTAAAAACAAATTCCCATCACATTTGCTTTTTGAGGGGGCTCTTAAAGGTGTATAGACAGCCTACTAACAGAGTAACTGCCAACTGCTTTTAATTGTAGCTACCTTTAGCAAGTTAGCTCAGTTGGCAGTGCAGCTAGCAGTCCGTACTGGGAGCCTGGAGCACTGAGGGAGTGCTAGTTGTGTTTATACTGCAAGAACAGGAGCTTTGGACCACCAGGAGGAGAAGGTTCTCAGGTCAGGTAGAACCCAGTGGGGATTGCTGGCAGGGAGCTGCACCACAACATGTCACAACTGTTATTTCCTCAACTTCAATGAATAATTATTGTCTTTCAGCCAATAGACTTTAAAGTAATTTAAACAAAACAAACAGAACTTACTCTTACGCCTTTAGCTGTTATATGTATTTTATGTGTATCTATGGTCTGTAAGGGCAGTTACTACGATGCACTATGCACTTTGAATCCATGACAAATTTCCCCTAGGGGAGAATAAGGTACATTCTATTCTATTCTATTCTATTCTATTCACTTCTCTTAGTTGGTTAGTGGTTTAACCGGTCCAACCCTCCTGATGATGATGATACAGGAAACTGTGTGAAGGAAACCTGTACTTCATGAGTGTGCCACACCTGACAATCCAGAGACAAGGTCTTCAGACAAACACTGCCCACGTCAGTAGGAATTCTCTGAGGTAAATCATTTCAGTTTTAAGGAGACTATATATTAATCACATGTTTAAGTATTTGCAGGGAAATGTTAGTGAGTGTTTTTTTTTGTTTGTTTTTATTGTTTATTTTAGAAAAAGGGATATATAGAAGTAAACAATTCATCTCTTATGAATAGTTGTGAATTCAGATTGATTAGAATGTAATAGCATTGGGAGCCTTGAGTTTGATTGCCTGTTGTCTTACATGTATTTTGATGCTACATTATAAAAGTAACTTTTTGGCTAGTTCTCGCACACGTAAAGTAATGCCCATTAATTTGCATTGTCCCTGAGAATAAACTGGATAAGTAATAGTAAGTAGAGTAAAACTGAAACTGTATCCCCTGCATTGACACTATACAATTCTACAAAGTTGCTGCTGCAGTGGAGATTCTGTGCAGACAGTGGATGAAAAAGTGAACAGCTTAAATTGACTTTAAAGAATGGAGCTAGGTTCACATCCAATATAGTTGGCATCAAAGAGAATTCAGTTGATAGGGTGTTGCATGTGAATTCGCCTGGCATGGCAAGTGATGACTTGCAGGGTGTAATGATGATTAGCATGTCCTGTCCTGTCCTAGTCATGAGCAATATAAAAAAAAAAAAAACATATTGCATACATTAGATTTTATGAGTCAGTCAAGTTCAGCTTAAGAAGGGTTTAAGGACTTTAGAAGCAGGTTAACCACAATTTTTTTTTCAAATGAATTAATTGCCATTTTCTTCAATTTCTTACAGACATGGGAACAAATCGGACTACAAATGGAGATACTACAATTCTTTCAAGTGTGTTTGGGACTGCTGTGGGTGGCTTGAAGGTCAACACATCAGGACATGATTGCATCTTCTATGAAATCATCTTGAATGCGGACAATACACCAAAGGACTGACTAAGTAGATACTACCGGGCCAAAGAGACCAGATTGAGACTGAGATATTACAGATTTGACTTGACTGTACAAAAGTTGAAAGATGACGAGGATCACAGCTACTGCCAGTATTGTAGCGAAGACCACCTCTGTGATAATAATGGGACTATACACATTTATTGTCACAGATGAGCAATGACACATTTCAGCCCACGACATCTGTACTCAACAGCTGAGATTTTCCCTCTTTGATTAATGTAGGGATCACGCACAAATAGGATCTTGTTTAAGCAATGGAGTCTTTACATTTATGTATTTCTGTGGAATGAATTAACTAGGAGATTCAACAAAACATGTTGTGGACATTCTTTTTACACAGCCATGTACTTCCAATCACTTTGAAACAAGAGAACAGGATGCAGGATACAACCAAACATCCCAGGTAAGCTGAAAGTCTTTACTGATGTGCATTAGATGGGTTTTATGTTTTAAGAGGAGCCTGTTTTCCCACATTATAGTTTGGTAGAAAAGGCTCCGCTTTTCGAGAGGTTCTCAAAGAATCTGAACAGAAATGACTATTATGTTGCTACATATAACTCCCTCTAATAAATCATGGTACTGTCAGAGTTAACCTTAACTAAAACTAACATGGAGGACATCTAGTGGCGTACACTTACACAAAAAACGATATTGATGATTACAGTGATTCAAAGTTTCATTTGTCTGGTACATTGACAAACTTGAAATTAAACTTGTGTGTTTGAAATAAAATTTAGAGTAAAGTATTAAAAAAATACACAACTGATGGTGGTTTAGTTGGTAGGTGACGTGGCACAAGACGGATCTTACTCTGGTGTTGTTTGCGAGAGGGATCACCTGCCATTCACTTCCTTATTGTCCGGTGATCAGTGTGTTAGCATCATTAGCAGTGAAAGCTAAACAGGAAAGTCTGTAAGGCCTTTGATCCGCAGAGAGCTGAAAGTTCCATTATAACTTGTGGAATGGTAAGGTCATTGTTGTTGTTCAATTGTTTATCACGCCTGTTTGTCTGTACCTGTACTTACTGATGAAATAGTGATGACTCAGGGTGCGTCAACAAACTAGTTAGCCTGTTAGCATGTGTAGTCAGTATCGCTGAATGACGATAACACTCGAACAATACCTGTCCTTTTTTTATGTCAGCTCTTGAATCAAGGAACTAGATTTTCAGTTCCTTAATTCAGTTAATAGTTAAAGAGGGGAGTGTGTTTATTTTGCATATCAGAGTAATACAATGTCTATTCTCATGCTTGATTGTAACATGGAGGACGGGAGTTATGAGCTCATTAGGCAATATTACATGAAAGCTTCTGGCTTGTGGGGTTTGATACTATTCTGCAGTTACATGTTAAATGTTTGGTTGTCTTAAAATGGAGAGAACTCATTCATCCACACTATGTACAGTTGAGTTTTTGTGGAAAAACGGGTCCATCGTTGAGTTCAGCAGACTTTAAGAGGGCAATTGTAGATGTAAAACAATAAACATAACATTGTCTTGCTGTTTCACACTCAGGTTCAAGTCATAGATCAAGAGGATCTGCCGCCTCCAGTGAGTGCAATTGTCTCTTTTTAATGACCTTCATGTTGTATTTTCTTATATTAAATGTAAAATAGTATTTTTATTTTACTTTCTTACTTTTCCTAGATCCAGTGCGAGACCAACCGTACTGGTTGGAATGGAGTCGTGGTGTATGATGATATACAATATGCCATATCTTCTGTAAGTACATACGCATTAAAATTGACATTTGCTGTACCTAATGATTTTCTCTGTTATGTGTTTCACAGTTGCCCAGAGCAATGATCCCCAACCTTACCTAACCCTAACCTAATCCTATCCCTAACCTTTTTTTTGTGACTGCTAACAGCAAAGAAAAGTGCAGCTTTAAACCTTTGTCACTTGTTGCAAACTCCTACCGGGTGCTGGCTAGTTCAGTCACAACATTTTTTGTTGTTGTTTCTAAATGTTTCAGATTTCTGAAGGAAATAACCAATTATCAGGAGTGATACCTCAGCAGGAGGAAAACCTAGTTCTTTGGCCACAAGGATCCTTAACGCCTGGTGGGCTGAGTCAGCTTAGTCCTTATCCAGTCCGCCTGAATGAAACTACAAATAGAGTGATTGTTCCCAGGTAATTTCTGTATTACAGTTCATGCTTTACAGTACTCACAGGTTTTGCCAAAAGCAACAAATTATTAGTCCAATTTAGACAGTTTTCAAAGTTGTTTTCTAACTTCTGGATAGTTTGTTACGCCCCTGGTCTAGGGGGAACCCAAGACATAACATGTGTGTCTCCCCATTCTTTTCACTCCCAAGAGCTAGAACAACAGAACAGTAACACACCACCTACATTTAGGAGTACTCTCTGCAGGGGAAATGCAGAATAGATCCAGGGTTTAGGCACATAAATGATGGGTTACATAGGGGTTTGAACGATGTACTGAAAGTAAAGTTACTGAGAGTATTGGGGTGCTGCAGTAACAGCAGAGTCAACGCCACCTGGGGAATTTCATACCAGGAAATATCTTATGAAAATCTGATTAAGACCTCAATCACTTGGCAGACAACACAAGTTAATTTAACTGAGACAAGACAGAGACGTGGTTCTAAAAGAAAGCCACATTTTTTTAATTTCAAGTGAAATAATGAGTAAATGGAAGCATCTGTGGAGAAGGGGGTTAATAACGCAGGGAAAGTGAATCAAATTGTGAAAATATAACAATTTTATTAAGGGATTATTTTATAAAAAAAAAAACAGTAAAATGGTCACCCACAACTCGTGCTCATGGCAATCACTGCAAACGGTGCATGACCGCAAACTTTAACACTACAAACAGTGAGGGGAACCACTCTAACGTGCCTAGCCTCCACTATAAACCGACTAACGCCACTAAAAAAGGAAATTCAGACTTCAGGTTTGTTAGTACCACTTCACATGCACATCATGCATCAACAGTTTACAGCATACCTTCATTCATTCACTCACTAGTAGATGCAGACACCAATACGAACAGGCAAAAGAGGGAGAGAGCAGCTCAGAGTCAGAGAGGAGCCCACACAACAACCAGGGAGAGACAAAGAGACAGCCATGAGGCCGCAGGTGCCTTAAATGCCTTCAGATTAATCAGGAAGGAGTTGGGGAGAGAAGTTGGCCTGAACAAAAGGGTGTGTTCAAGAACTAACAACCTGAGTTGACCAACCGCACTGTGGTTATACCTCATGAGCAGGCCCCCGCAGAATGCGGGCTCAGAATTCTTAGGACAACTACAGATTTTCCACAGATTTTAAACAAGTAGAGTTTCTGCTTATAAAACTGTGAACATTAATACATCTCCAGCCCCTTCCATGTATGGGACAGCGGTGTGTTGTTTTCAGTTACCATTAAGATCAAATTTTGTGGTACGGAAACATGTAATTCAACCTGTCTGAGATAATTTGGGTAGTTGCAATGTATTATGTTTTCTACTTTTTGGCTCAAAAACAACTGAGTTGGGACTGCCCGAGCGGAAAAGACTCTCCATGAGCCCACTAAACAGTGCTGCTGTTGTGAAATTAATTTAATTTGATGATTTTTTCTATCAGCTCATTATGCAGACAATTGAAGAACGTGTTACGAAAGTCATAGTAATTGTTGGATTAGTAACTCTATTGTGATAATCAAATTAGGAAAGATAACACAATACACACCTGTGTTACAGACAAATGTAATGTGATTACAGTAATGCTTTACTTTATAACTTTATTCTCCTCTCACATGTAAATAACCATGTAACCATATTAAAATCACACACGCAACTCATTTACCTTGGAGAGTGTTCATAACTATTATTATGCTCCTTTTTGAAGTATTCTTCAAAAACATATTCCCTCATTTGGTGTTGTGATGCTAGTTGTGGAGAATGCCTTCTCACACATCCCTGAGGCCAGTTACATTACACCTACAAATAGATTAATTGTGCCTCTTCTTGTTTACAGGTCCAGAGAGGATGGCCCATGGGTTTCGATTAGGCTTACCAGTGTGATACCCCTGCTGTTTAATTTAATCACCTATTTGTATTACAAGTCATGATTGTATCCTACATTTTCAAAATTCAATAATAATTTAATTTTCCAAAAAAAATAAATGTAGTGCATAATTTCTTCAGTCTCATAATGTTTTTATTGTATCTCATAGCTCAGGCTTAAAGCTGAGCTAATCAAGCTCAATCAACCATTCAATAACTTTCATTCAGTCACTTTTCTACAAAGATAGAGAGGCTATGAGGGTTATAAAGAGATGCATCATTCTATTGTTGCCAAAAACTTTACGTTTGGTGTGCCTATTGGTGGCACGCATTGTGAGAAATGTACAGTATTGTACAGTATAACAAATTAACAAATTATAAAATCAGGGTTAGTATTTTTATCTTGAAGTTATTTGAGGTTTTTGAAGTGTTTATAAGTCAAGGAACGGTCAAAAGAATACATACAAATCTTTAGCGAGAGTCTTGCCTCCCCATTCTAGTGTTGTTCATATAGTCCTGAAGTTTAATTAGGTTTTGTTCACCAGTCTGATTTCATCACACACCTGTATATCACCCATAAAACAGTGCAAGAAACAGTGCTGATGCCTTTTCATACCATAAGTTTCAGCATAGGTAGAGTACAATTCAAAATAAAGGACTGAGTGAGATAGCTGAGGGATCTGAGAGCTATTTCTGAAAACAACTGGTACTTTAGAAAACACCTGTGGCTACCTTTGTTCTGGACAACATATAAATTGTGGAGTCCTGGGGTAATAATTACAAATCATTAGAGCTCTCTGATGACACTAATCCTGTCCTCTCTGGACAGGATTAGTGTCATCAGTAGGAGAGCGAATACCAGTACTGGCAGATGAGTACCTGGACCAGGCACAGAACACTGACAAGAGTTAAAAGAGGAAGCATGAAAAAGGCTCAAAACAGACTGTTGGGCTACTCCTTGAAGGTAAACAATCAGTGGTACTGGTGTTATGCCTCGCCGTTGAGCCTAGTGGTTTCTTGGGTTTTGTCTTGTGTATTTTCTTTCCTCCTCTTCCTGACCCCTCTTCCCTGCTCAGTTGGTTTCACCTATTTCCCTGATTGTCGGTTCCCTGCCCTGATCTGTTTCACCTGGTGGGATTTTGTGTGTGTACTTATAC
>OMLP01044513.1:11987-32373 GCA_900302685.1 Spondyliosoma cantharus
AATCACATTTGTCCAATGCAGACTTTTGAACTGGTGGTTCTGTTGGGTCTTCCGAAGTTTTGCCCATTCCTTGTGTGGAATGAAGAAAAAACAAGGTTGCTCAGGCAATTTGTGGGTGAAGTATTTTTCGTCAGACTCTTCTGTAGATGAACCGGTTGAGGCACTGCACGTCTTTTGTCTTGTGTATTGTGTATTTTCTTTTCTCCTCTTCCTGACCCCTCTTCCCTGCTCAGTTGGTTTCACCCATTTCCCTGATTGTCGGTTCCCTGCCCTGATCTGTTTCACCTGGTGGGATTTTGTGTGTGTACTTATACCCCTAGTGTTTCCCTTGTCTGTTGCCAGTTCGTCTTCTTGTCTCCGTGCAGAAACGTCCCAGCTTTTGATCCTTATCCTGGCTATCGTCTTCAGCCGTGTTCCTTCTGACTTCGTCTCTGCCTTCTCCCAGCTGGATTTGTCTGCCCTCGCTGAATGACCACCCGTGTACTGACCTCCTTGCCTGCCTGCTCCTTGTCTTTTGTGTTCGCTCCGCTGACTGATCACCCGTGTACCGAACCTTTTTCGCATAGTAAAGACTTGCCTTGCCTTATCCTGAGTCCTGTCGTGCTATTGAGTCCGAACTATTGTCGTGTTTTACCTGGTCGTGACAACTGGGCCATGTGCTTTGCTGTGTTCTTTACTTAGAAAAAACAAAACGATGAAAAAAAGGTTTTCACATTTTACCTTTTAGTATAAAGTGTTTTACCCATTCCATTACCCTGTCAAGGGCACCTGTGGATGGAACCACCACCACAGTTCATGTACTGACTCATAGGAAAGAGGACTACAGCTGAGTCTACATGCTACACCAATTTTCTCGGCAGGGTTTGAACATTTGAGAATGTTCACAGTGGAAAAGGGACAAGATAAAGTACTCTCAAAATAATATAAAGACTAACAAACACTTTGTTTTGGGTGTGCTTTTGTACATAACTTGTACCCCCGCAATTATTTATATTCCATCTTTGCATTATCAATGTTCATTTGTGTCTTACTAAATATAACGTTAAACAATGTAGCTTACATCCATTGCATCACCGTACAAATTAAAATACTCCAGTATCATAAAGTTCACATTTGGCCAATGATGCTACATGCACATAAATGTCTTAGTGTCTGCGTTATTGATTCCAAAAATTCCAGTTTCTGTGCATCTGGACGTAAACACTGAAAACAGAGTTTCTGAATGTTTCCACCCTGGATGGAGTTTCCAAAAAGGTCGGTTTTCAATGACATAAAACCCTGTTTACAAGTGAACAAGGGGCCAAGATGCATCGAAAACATTTTGTTTTAAGAAATACTTCTGTAGGTGTGGGCAAGGCCTCAGTAAGTTTAGAGTGAGTTGTGTTTTATAAACTAATGTTTTCAGTAGCGCGCATCGCGCGTACAAGATAGTAATTCATGCACATTAAACAGTCGCAGTCGGTTAAGTGCAGGCCAATTATCATGGATTGAGACCATCTCCTAATTTTAATTAATTAATAAGTAAAAGTTTATAAACGGTCTTCTTAGTGTTATCATGTAATGGTAAGAGGTACATGTAATAGGTATTTTGATGATCCATGATGAGTGTTCAGGTGTAGGTTTTATTAGCTATTATGTTAGCCATGAGTTGTCAAGGCAATAGTAGTTTTGTTATAATTCATTTATGAAATAACATTGCAGCAGCGACTACTGGCAATCAGGACAAACAATTAACAATGGATGCAGTTGCATATTATATCATATCCATGTGAAAGTTGTGACTGAAAATCTAAATTTACTAAAATACCTTGAGTTTTCCACAACATTCTCACACAGACCACATTCTCTCGGCTTTCACAGTGACACTAAACCCGTTTGTTGTGTTCTGTTATTATATTCAACTGATATACCACAAGGTGACAGGTCAGAGTGCAACAACATGGCAACTACTATGTATGATATGACGCGGCTACTGAGAACTATGTTACAATATAAGTTGTTGAAGTTAACGCCACTTGTTCATGATTCCAGCATCCCATCACTGTTGAGTTAACACCACAACATTCACTTCATTCAATTATTCGAGCCAGCCACTTAGTATCTCGCGAGTGTGACAAACTATCTTGCGAGTGCGGCTTACTATCTCGCGCTAGAGTAAACAAAAACCATGTCACCTCCAGGGCTCCGTACCTTGTGGCCCCCTGTCCCAAATCTTTTAGATGGTTCCCTGCACCAACACACCTGATTCATATGATCAGCTCGTCATCAAGTTCTGATGAAACAGCCCATTAATTTGAATTAGGTATGACTAAAAAACGCTAGCGTATGATATATCATGATATATCATTTACTACACAAAATCAATATAAAGTTTGTGTTCATATGTAATATGTGTTTTGGGAACAGTTGGGAGTCTCTCAGCCTTGTGTGGCTGTATGAAGGCACAGGGGTTTGGGTTAAATGCTAACATGTTCAAAGTTCTGACATTTTGATGTTACTAGGTGTAATGTTTACAGTGTTTGTCATCTTAATTTTGCCTTTGAGCATGCTAACATCTGCTAATTAGCACTAAAAAAAAATGCAGCTGAGGTTGATGAGAATGTCATTAGCTCTGTTTATTTTTTGACATAAACCAAAGTATTGGTTACACTGAAATTGTATTTGCCACTCTCTGCAACACAACTGTAAATACACTCAATACAAATAAACACAACACTTGTGTTTTGCTCCCACTTCCCATAAGTTGAAGTAAAACAATACTTTATGTACAAAATAATTATTTCTCTCACACTTTAAGCAAAAAATATCTGCGTATGTGAGCACTTCTCCTTTGCCGAGATAAACCATCCACCAGCGGGTGTAGCATATCAAGATGGTGATTAACCAGCATCATTAGTGCACTGGTGTGCTTTGGACTGGTCACAGTAAGAGGCCACTCTGTAATGTACAGTTTTACCACACAACTCAATGCAACATATGTCGGAAATTTTGAAGGAAGATTCAATTCGAATGCTGACTGTAGAATTTTGCAATACACCCAACTGACATCTAACATCTATAGACCACATGTAACCACACTAGCCCAGGACCCACACATCCAGCTTCTTCACCTCCCTGATCATCTGAGACCTGCCACCTGGAAATCTGATGCAAAAGTTGGTTTCCGAACCAAAGAAGTTCTGCTCAAACTGAGATGATTCTGAGTAGGCAAATGCTCACCTTCAATGGCGTCTGACACTTTAGAGAAGTATCCTCTTTCCAGATGAATCCTACATTGCGAACAGAGTGCCTCATGGTGGCATTGGGGTTATGGTGTGGGCATTCATAAGCTACTGACAGCAAACACAGGTCAGTTTAATTGATAGCAGTTTGAATTCACAAAGATATGGTGGCAAGATCACCTCATGTTGCAGCTTGACAATAAAACAGCCCCATCTTGCAAGGATACAATTCCTGGAAGATGATAAAACTCCAGTTTTTGCAAGGCCTGCACCTCTCCCACTGAATGTTTGGGATGCCCTCAATCGATGTCTATGACAGCGTGATCTACTTCAATATGGGTTTCAACCAATATCCAGCAACTTCTCACAGCCACTGGAGTGGAGTGGACCCAAGGCCACTGTCAACAAGCTGATATACATCTCTCTCTCTCTCTACCAATTTGGTTGAGATCCGTTGACTGTGAAGGTCACAGAATGTAATTCCATCATTTTCATACTTATCAAACCATTAAAGAGTCAAGTCCCATCAAAATAGAAGTATTCCACCACAAGATAAAGGTGATGGCTAATTTGCAGTGACCCTCCCCTCCAAACAAAATGGCCTCCATAGTATCAGAGCCACTGTTTGTTATGTTTCTCCACTCATTTACTTATGGTTTTCCTTTAATTTATTTGTCATAATCTGTATGTCCATATAAATTTGTTTTCAACACTGACCGTTTGGTAAATGTTTTTAAATACAGGAACATGTGCACTGTGAGAAGAAACTGTGTGTTCTCACTACACACACAAACACCCAAATACACATAGGAAAAAAAGAGGTAGCATATAGATCAAGTCAGAAAACCACACTTTTAAAATAAAGACTTGATAGAGAGGAAATTTGATCATGGACATGCTGCGTATGTGCACATTTACAGTAACCAGTGCATGCAAAAAAAAGTATTGTCCAAAAAGAACCACTGATGCAATGAACAATACTTACTGTGACCACAATCAATTAATAGTTACATAAAGAAAATGCAGTGACTGTACATATTAATTAGTATCCCAAAGTAGCATTAGTGTTATGTTCATCTTCAGTTTCATTTCCTCTCAAGGTTCACCTTTAGAAACTACCTTAAAATAGGTGACACTGCCACCTACTGTACCTTGTATAAGTCAACTGCTTGTCTAAAATATCTGACATCTGAGCACCAGTGTCTGTGGTGACTGATATGTCAGTAAAAAATAATAGCTCAACACTGGTTTATCACTTAAATAAGGCTGACATCCTATTAATGTAAGTTAAATTAAATATTTAAAAAAAAGAGACATATCGGCTCTACCTGGGGCCTAACACACCTTCCACAGAGACATAATGGTGCCCTGATAGGAAAGACAGATTCATTTGCGGACAGAGAGAAACAGATAAGTAAGAAGAGCAGAGAACAGGCATTTTTCTGTGGCTTATGTGATGGGTTGTTTCCAGGTCTTTGTACAGCACATCTCAGCCTCATACCACCTGTATGACCCATTAACTCACACAACAAACAACAACTTACAGCCTCTGCCTGATGGGAGGACAAAGAGGGGAGAAGGAAGTAGACGTGAAGGAGAGACAGACAGCAGGAGATCAATTATTCAGTCGAACTATTGGAGAATTGAATTCACTGTAAATGGTGTAAGTGATTATCTCATCTGAGAATAGACCCAGTTGATTTACTGTGCTGTAAATGCTGTGCAAGCATGTGAACCATAACAACAGCCTTGGAAAAGTAAAATGCATTGCTATATCTTCCAAAAGCAAAAATAAGCACACTCTGTGACACTCTGTACCTGCCTCAGATAGACCAATTCACAAGGCACACAGTTCACAAAGTACAAAAAAGTCAGATTTTCAGCCACTTTAGACTGACTTGTCACTGCAACTCTGTCCAATGCTCGATACAGCAGGACCTTCTAGATCTGCAGGCCCAGGTCATTTGTTAGTGGGGTAGAGGCCAGAGCTGCTCCTGGTTCATACCTGAAGCAAGTATTTGATGATTTACTAACTGCAGCAATGACACTGTTTGATATTGTGTACATTTAGACATGTACCATAAACCCCATAATGTCCTCAAAAATCTATAGTGAAGTTTCCAAACTTAAAATCTTGCCTTCGCTCATTCCCGTGATGTCAAGTTGTTTCAAAACGTTGAACTTGGTCAGTATTTTTCCAGTTGGTCTACTAGTGTGTCCATAAAATCGCAATTTATAGTCATCTGTCATAAATAATGGCAACTAATAACTGACAGCAGAACAAACTTGTGCAATACTCAAACTAAAAACTGATGCCTGTTGGTTTACTGTAGAAAGGTACTTCCTTCATAGACTTCTTTTGTTTTAAACAAACTTAATATCTAATATATTCACAGCTGTTACCATGACTGTATTATGGACCGGAGTACGACGGCGCCACTCAGTCTTACTTTCAAATTTGCCTAGTGGCCACTTGCTATATTGCGACAAAATATCCCCTGAGGCCCAAAAAGCATTTTCACCATAAGAGAGAGGTCTGTAAAAATGACATGAGACCTTGAACTGCAAACAGGGTTAATTCATCTATGGAGGTTTTATATTTATTGAACCAAGAAATCACAATGTAATGTAAAGTCTATGGCTAAAGTGGGAACTTTGCAGATTAGCTCAGTTGGTAGAGTGGCTTTGTCCTCGCTACAGCGCCCCCAGATTCGAGTCCCGTCCAGGGGCCCTTTGCTGCGTGTCACCCCCCCAGTAATGTTTTTATACTATTATAATCCCGCAAGGGAAAATTCTTTTTTCCACTCACATTACACACACACACACATGCAATGTATAGAGGAGATGAGTGTAGATGGAGTAACACACATGCTACAGCACCCAACAAGCAGTATTAGGGGTCGGTGCCTTGCTCAAGGGCACCTCTGCAATGCCCAGGATGTGAACTAGCATTCTCCAACTACTAGTCCACATCATACTAGTAGTAAGCCCACAAACTAAATGGTCATGGCCAGAACTCAAAAATGGACTCAAATGCAAGGATCGCACAAGATTACGGGAAAAAGGTCCAAAAAAGTCAAAGTGTACTTGGTAGCTTGAAGTTTATACAAGAGTGGCATTCAACATAACAATGAGGTAGACAAAAATGTAGTAGCCATCGTCTTTCATGTTACTTTATCATCTCCCAAAATGTTGAGTTTCAATGTCATGTGGTTTCTGTGGGAGAACGAGTTGTTCTCTTTCGTTCATTCTCGCTACAAGTGACAACCGACACAATACATTGCATTTCGAGAAGTAAACCTCTACTAATTGACAATTAGACATCGAACTAAACTTGCCATGCCATCAGTATTCTCCTGTGGTATGCATTTATTACGGGATGAGACCACTTTAAAGAGCCTATCTTCTTGTTCAGAAATTACCAGACTGTCACAGTACAGTATATCCCTTTACAGAGGAAGGACTATCCATTATTAAGGGAATGAACACAGGGAAATCAATGGTTTTAGCATATTAAGTCAGGGATAAGAGATGTCTGCACTCATAAAACCAAGATTAAAAGTTTAAAAAGTAGTGTGTAGCCTGCACCATCATCCTGGCAGTAAAAAGAAACAGAGTGCAGTGCTGACAGGGCAGCAAGTGAAATTACAATGTTCATTAAGCTGTCTCTAAATCCTCACTCAGCTGGGAGCAACATCTGACACACTGGTTAATGCTGCTGTACATCACACACACACACACACACACACACACACAGGGAGAGAGAGAGAGAGAGAGAGAGAGAGAGAGAGAGAGAGAGAGAGAGAGAGTGAAAAGTATGTTATGAGAAATGCACATCGAGGTAAGAATTTTAAATAGATCCTGATGCTTACCTGTACAAATATACCCAGGTGGACACTGAGTTAAAGGGTAACTGCATAAGGCACCATGTTTTCCACTGGTCCAGCATTGCACTATAACACTGTTGGACTCATTATCAACAAAATTGCAGGTATTTTAGATTTTTCCTTCCTTTTCAGAATCCGGTGTCTGCAAATGCGAAAAAATGCGAATGCAATGTGCAAAAAGAATCCGATGGGTTGGGAGGTACTGGGTGCTGCAGTGTTGGGCAGTCTGATGGCTGATGATATAAAGGAGCCCCCCAAGCGCTTTGAAGCACTTGGCTGAACATGCTCCGGAGCTGCCTTAGAACTGTCCTATAGAGAGGATGAGAGACATCGTCCATAATAGCTTTTATCTTTACTCGTATCATCTTCTCAGTCACTGGCTCCACACCGTCCAGTTCCATCACCACCACAGAGCTCAGTTTGTTTGTGCCACAGCCGCCGATGCCACCTCCCCAGCACACCACAGCTAAGGCAGATTACAGGTCAGAAAGGTGCATGAACACTGCAACCAGCCGCTCTGCACGCACCTCGAGGACCTTCGGGCTGATGTTGTCCGGTCCTCTGGCCTTGTTGGACCTGCTCCTGGAGAACTGCCATCTCACCAGGCTGGTCCTGCTAATTGGGGTAGTTAGAGGTGAAGGAGAGGGGGTAGAGAGGTAGTGATGGTGTTCTTCGGGTATAGAGAGATTAAGGTGTTGTTCTCCAGAAGCTAGGGAGTACTGTCTGCTGCTGGGGGATACGGGCATTGGCTACCATGACCTAGTCTTGTCGTGCTATTGAGAGGGGGATGGTCCAGGTTGCCGGTACTGAAGGAGCTCCTCCGTAAGTAGGCTAGACCTCTTTGTTGTTGTCTGGTGGTTGCTTTGTTCAATGTCTCGCACATTGTTACACCTCCATGGTCTTGGGAAACAGTTAAAACGACTTAAGTAGACTCCCTAAACTTAAACTAAACTACCTAAAGTGCTATAAAAGTTTTTTAAAAAATCAACAAATTCAAATAGGAAAGGGAAAAGAGGAGAGCACTTGTGTCGGGCTGCCACTCAACTACTTGTTGTTTTTTTCATTTTCAGCCATGAGCTACTCAACATCAGAGCTGCCAGTTCATATGCAATCTGCATTCTACTGAAGTGTGTGCCCCGGCTGTACATAAAAAGCAGCACAGAGGCAGGGCCAAGTGGAGTGCGGCTGGTCTTAATTTATGCCCATTGTCTCCTGTCCATTCAACCTGCCAATCAATAACTCACATGTCGTTCCACATGCCATAATTTCCTGGACTAGCTGCCGTTGCCCTCACTGTGTTCCTGCTAGTCCCCTGATCCCCACACAAATCCACGCATGGTTCAACCAACTCATTGCCAGGTAATCTAATGACTTTGTCACACCAAGTTCTGTCTGCCCAGTGTTTTCCCTCTGTCTGCTTTCCTCTACTGTTTGCCTGCTTGTTTGTGCACCTTTGTAGAAATTTGTACCGTACTAATATGAATAAATGTGAGATCATTTAAGCCATTTCCTCTTTTTTCACCTCATATTTTGTGGCATTTCACAGTAAAATAATCCTGAAGGGTTACCTGACTTCATCAGCAATCTATTAGACAACTATGAAGTTAAGTATGCATATTAAGCCCATAATTTGGCCTCAAATTCAACTTCAGGTACTCTTAGCCAAACAGATCACTATAATAATTAACCGTTAAGGTTAAGTACAGAGCCAACAGCAGACAAAATGTCGCTGATTTATAATAATCCCAGATACTCAGGGACCAATCAGTCCTCCAAAAGCTGGTAATACAATAGCCCCAGGTTTCTTGGGGGGGGGGGCAATTAATCTGTGGTAATTTGAGTAACCACAACATTATTTAGGAAAGAAGTATTCACATATTTTACTAAACATCAAGTGTTATTCATTATCTCAAAGCATCTTTTTAGTTTGGCTCTTTTTCTTAAATATGAATTGTAGTTACTTATTCCGACATATTACATAGGTGGCTGGTATCTGTGAGTATACACAATTTAATGTGGATAAAGGCAACTGTTGGGCCTTCCTGGAGGTATGCATTCTACTGAGTGCTATTATAGTCATACATGCATTAATGAGTAGGCATCACAATGATTAAACTGGTAAAGCTACTTTCACTGCTGAGTAGCTACATATATATAGCCAATTTATATGATAATTTATTAGTTGATTCATATTTGTTTTTTACAATCTAAAGCTGCAAAATAACTAGTAAACTAAGACAGTCGGGTAATCTTGTGGAATAAAAAGTGCAACATTTCTAACAAAAAATGGAAATTCTTGTAAAAAAATGTAACGTGATCATGTTGTCTCCAGTTCTTCAAGTAAATGTTTGGCTCTATTTGTTTACTCAGCAATTTGTCTTTTTGTCAGGTAAATCAGGTGGTGGTGAGTCCACACCAACACCACCATGTATTGTATGTTTAAATGATTGTACCAACCTGCTTTCCACCATCTCAAAAACAATAGTACGTACTCCTGTGCTCGTGAACATGCAGCTTTTCTTTTCATTTCTTTCATATTCATATTTGTCCATCTTTGCCTTGCAGGCAATTTGAGAAGGTGCGATCAGTGGACAGCTAACAGCTCACTGCTGCGCTGGTGCAGGCAAGGAAGCAACAGGCTTTTGAATCATTACCAGCTAGCTTCAAAACGGCCACTAAAATTATACTTTGTGAAAAAAAAAAATGTAGTGTAGAAACACTACTAAAAGATAATAGAGAAGATTGAAGCTAAAAGTCAGGGAGTATGTGTTAACTGTTTTCCTTCATAAGTGGTGGACACGTATCTGTCACACATGTTGACAGATGCACTGTTTTTTTTAGGGATATAATCCATCACTTAAATTAATTTAACAAGAAGTAACAGGACAGGAATGGAGCTGATTGCTGGTTTGTTGAAAACTCACATTCCAATAGGTGTAAGCAGAAAAAGGCAGACCTTGGTCGCTCCTTCTGAATAGCTGAAGCTGTTTTTTGTCAGTGACATATTCCATTGGCTAATAAATCAACTTCACAAAAAATACTAAAGACTCGACACATTTCAAAACAATCTGATAAGGTCAAAGATGGAACAGCCACATAAGGAGGATTGCATTTGAATCAACATACACACGAGTTGTTGGTTTCTCACATGAACAGCTAATGTTCCTCACTCACTGTGCAGCGTCTTCATCAGTCGGACATGATAGCAAATGTTTGCAGATGTGACCTCCTCTGATCAAGAAGTGTGACTTGTTCCTGTGATATAGCCCATCTGCTGAAGCGCTGTGTTAACTGAATGTGAGAACACTTTATCAGGAGATCATTTTGATCTATGATGCATGTTTTGGGTGAAATGAAAAATCTCTGTTTCTCTATACAATATTATTCCAGTCTCTATTTTGTTTTTTGTTTTTTATATATATATAAAATATATCAATTATATGGAGAAATATGATAAAAGTTTAAAAGGTAACTCTATTTTTAAAAGGGTAACCAATTTCACACTTAAAAGCAGAGGTGTAGTCCAGGGTATACAGCGTATTCCCACTTCTAAATCCCCCCTGATGCGCACCCAGTGGCGTCACACAATGTGATTTCATCCCCCCCACTTTTTCCCAGGGTATTAAACCGCTTGCCCGCCCTCACGGTGTACCAGCGCACTGAAATGGAGCGCACCTCAATACGATGAGTAGCAGCCCCATACATGAAACCCATTGGTTAAGTTAGATTGATTGACAGCCATCAAGCCAATCACAGCCATTTGACCAAACCCACTAGTCCCGGCCGGCCAGTAAATAAACATGCTAACATGGAGCTGCCGTCACTCACTGCTGCAGACAGCGAACACAAGAGAGGTCTGAAACGGTTATTTAACTAGTTAATAATGTCGAATTTTGTCTGTAAATAACTAAACTATGTCTTGCTTTGTGGCATGTCGGCTAATATTAAGCAAGCCAGATGGCAAACAAAGTTAAAGGGATAGTTCGGGTTTTTTGAAGTGGGGTCATATAAAGTACATATCTATAGTCGGTCTGTTCTCTACTGTAATTGCCGATCAGTGCAGCCTCAGTTTGGAGAAGCAGAGAGCCTCTCCAGCCCAGACACTCAGCTTTGTACTGCAGTGAACGGAGTCCAAATGAAAAGCACATTTTAACCACCTAAAACAAAGCCCACCTAAAAAAATCTATATCAGTTCAAGTGCAGTACAAAGCTGAGCGTCTGGGCTGGAGAGGCTCTCTGCTTCTCCAAACTGAGGCTGCGCTGATCGGCAATTACAGTAGAGAACAGACCGACTATAGATATGTACTTTATGACCCCACTTCAAAAGATCCGAACTATCCCTTTAATGCAAGCCAGGTAAAGTTAATGTTAACTGACAGTTTTTTTTGTCCACTGATTTTGATATTATTCAACATGATCATTATTCTTTTTGTTAGGGATGCCAAAAATGAAGAGGCAGCAGAAGATTGACTTCTTTTTCAAGTCAAGTTGTCATGTAAGTGGAGTTATGTGACAGGAGGGAAACAGAAAGCTAGCTTTCAATCCATAAATGCACTAATTCAAGTTTATAGTAGTACATTCATATTCTTGCATTAATGCCATGTAGGAGTTCATTTATGTAACTTAAAGCTATTTGTTGGAGCTTAAAACCTTCTTTTCAATGAAGAAAATCTCCTACATCAACTCATCCCTGTTACTGCTCTCAGAAACTAGAAAAGAACTATTTTTCTACTACTACTACTATTAAAATCTTAAATAATAATTGGAATAAAATAATATAGAGTACAATAAAGGCTAGGATGAAAGATTAGTTAAAACAGATTAGAACAACAAAATATATCTAAAATAATTAATAAAAGCAGATAAAAGAACAACAAAAGAAAGGAATGTTTCCTAATCAAAATCAAGGCTGTAGAGGTTTGTTCTAAGTTTACATAAAATATTTCAACACTTCCATGTTCAGGAATATTAACATTGAGTTCTTTATGTAGGATGTTTATGAGGAAGGGAAGTCCAGGAGTCAGGACAAAGGAGAGCTCAGTAATAAGGAATAGTTCACACAAAATGCATAGTTCAGACTCTCAGTCTGTGGGTCAGTGTTGGTGTAGTAATTTCATAATCCTTCCTCCCTGAGATCAAGCAGCAGAGATTATGTGACAATGAGCAAATACTACTGATGGATTTTTGGGTAAACTAACTAGAGTAGTCTTACATGTCACTGTTTCTAAAACAGGACGTTTTTCTTTTGTTTGCGTTAAAAAAGGGCAAAAATTGAGAGCATACCCACTTCTCCAGGGACCACTACACCACTGCTTAAAAGTATTTTACTGGTCATGGGGAGTACAACTGCGCATGTGAAAATGTAGTTTAAGCCTTTTGTGGCTCCAGAGAAACTGCATGTAATTTGATAAACTGCCTCCAGTGTCACTCAGTGGCTAAATTGCATTGTGGTTAATGTAGGCACAAGGTTTTGAAAAGCGCTCCACTGGTCTTGCTCTAGCCGTTTCCACACAGAGACTCTGCATTATCGCCGCGTTGTTTATTCACACAGAGCCAAGCAGCTCCGGCGTAAAGACGCACCAGTGTGTAATTCTTGCAGTGAGCCAGCGCTGCGGATCCAAAAGAGGCGTGACGGTACACGTCATGATGGTGACGTCTGTGTGTTTTTTTCAATGTGTTACCCCCGGTTTCTTGTTAATCTAAACTTGTACCTGCTGACTGTTTATAATCATATGGATGCTGTTATAAAGTGTTGTGACAGACAATAGCAACAACAACACAATAGTGGAAGGAGACAAACACTTGATGAGGGACAGACGCTGTTTTTCGGGCAGAAATGTGACAAAGAGTCGGGAGGACAGACAGGAGGACAGACAGGAGGACAGACACTTTTACACTTATAACCGCAGCACTTTTTTCCCTCATATAAGTTGCCAGAGACACTACCAGTAACGTTGTAACGTTGCTTTGTGGGACATTTCTCTTTATTTTTTTGAGTAATCACACTGTGAGCACCATCAGATCGACACGCCTCCGCTCCGCGCCGCTGGCTTATCCGTTCACACAGGAACGGTTTGCCAACGCTGCGCCTCTGATTCTACCTCCAGATGCGCATCAGATCTGTAGCGAAATTTCACCCCTCGCTGCTTTTGAGACTTTCACACAGAGGAGGATGCGGAGAATTGGTACAGGATCCCCGCACTTCAAGGGCAGTGTGAATGGGGCTACTGACTACTAAAACACTGCTGGACTCATGATGGACAGTTTAAAAACAAATGATCAAAATCAGTCCTCTTCTTTAAAGCCTGGTCCCAACATAGCCACAGAAGGCTTATGCTACTTGTTTACACACGCAGCGGGACTCTCCAACACTTTTGAACACACACTTTAATGCAGGAAAATGATGGTCCTAACTTTTAAACACATGCCCTTGCAAAATGACATGAAGAGCTGGTTCACCAATATTATATAATAAAAATCTGAGATATGTGTGTCTGAACTTTCCCAAAACAGTGAGGCTGAACCAAGAAAAAGAACCATGAAAATGAGGAGGATGAGATTGGCAAGCATTGAATGCTCCTGCATCGACAGAATAATACCCCATAATTCAAGTTCAGGGCGTGACAACATACAAATTCATGGCATCTCGTAAAAACAGAGGGCTCTTCTATGCTACGATATGTGGAAAATATGATTGTGACATAGCTGGGGGACAGCATGGGCCTGTGGGAGGAGAAGAGTCTGGGAATCGAGAGAGCAGAGGAAAGAGTACAACCCCATTGAAAAAGCGCTCAAAGGAAAGCGGCTCCCCTCCCAAACTCTGCTGACCAAGATGCTGACCAGCCAAGAATGCGCAGGACTACCAGGAGAGGTGTACTTGAGAAACTGAAGGTGTTTCAGAGGCCAGAGAAATACCATGATGGATGAGTAATGTTCCTTCTTCACTCTTCGAGAACATCATAAGTTAAAGGGCTCTTTAACTAACAGTGCCTTAATTTACAGTAATAACAAGCTATGACCATAAAGAACTAGTAAAGTCTTCTGTGGAACTTTTAATCTCCCTTGAATATAATTCACAACATTGAACCGATGCAGCTGACCCTCACAATAAGCCACCAAATTTCCTTCTTGTTTCTTTTTTATTTGGCAACCTAAATACTGTTGAGGGGCCCCACCTAGTGGCATTTCCCTCTCCATGTATAGAGAGTGAGAAGAAGCCCTCTGAACTGGAAGAACTGTTCAAGTTCAGTGAATGTTCTACCTTGTTTTGTTTATTTTGTGAGGGCTGGGACTACATTTTCACAGGCACAGGAAAACATGTTTACGGTGACTTATGCACATAAAATACCATAAGTATTTGAAAGTAAATGGTATAAACAATCCCATCAAAAAGAGTAAAATAATTGCAAAGTTAAAACGAGAAACAATCAATATTGGGTTTTTGCAAGAAGCGTTCTATTCGTAGCGTAGCAATTCTCATATCAAATTCTGCCTTCTTCCAACTTGTCTCAGAACATAAAGTCAAAGAGGGTAGATGTGTTTTACTAAAGAGAAAACTAGAGCATGAAGAAGTTACTCTGTGCAACATGTATGCATCCCCTGGTAGCAGCATCACCCTCTTCAGGGAGCACTTGCATATGTGCAGGGGATTTCAATATACTTCCTAGATTGAACGCTACTAACCGAGTGAGAGTAAAGAGTCTCTTGGAAAAACAACTTAATAAAATTCTGCAAGAAGTGGGCCTTATTGACATATGGAGATATCTACACAAATACGATAATGAATTCACTTTTTACTCTGCAAAACTTAATATTTACTCCAGAATTGATCACTCCTTCATGTTTAGCAGAGATCTTCATAAAGTGAAAGAATGCACAATCGAACAGACTGACCTTTCTGATCATAACCTAGATATGGATCGCTGGAAGCTGGATTTATTAAAAAGTAATACATTCAAAACTGAAATGGCCAAGAAATTAAAAACTTACTTGGAACATTATGATAATGGAGCAGTACGTCCTGCAATTTTATGGGATGCAGCAAAAGCATTTCTTAGGGGGAAAATCATTGCTAAGTGTGCTAGGATTAAAAAAGATTAGTGCTAAAAAGCTATCAGACTTGCAGGAACAACTAAAAAACCTGGAGCAACCTTATTCTACTAACAATTACCCTTCTATACTTGAGTACATGTGGCCTTTTAAGCAGGGGATAGATGCAATTCTTAGTGAGCAATTGAAAAATAGCGAAGATTCATGAAACAACAATGTTATGAGGCAGGGCCTAAAGCGTCAAAGTTGCTCACATGGATACAACAACAAGCAGAAAACACAATTCACAAAATTAGGGACCCTCCAACAAACAAGATAGCTACTAAATTAGAGCACATATGAGCAGATTTAGAGAGACTAATTAACCTCACTTCCATGTCTTTGGACCGTGGGAGGAGGGAACCCACACAGGCAAAGAATAACAAGCAAAGTATGGCCCTGCTCCAGCCAGGTCTCAAAACCCAGGTCCTTCTTGCTGTGAGGCAACAACGCTTGGAGGTTTCAAAAACTGAATCTACAGTAGCAAGCTGCTTGTGAACATTAACTCTTCCTTTGTGACTGGTACCAAAATATCTCTTTCTAAACCTAAAAGAAGGTCTGAACTGATGCACACAGGCAATATCAATAAAGGTGGACAATTAATGATTAATTGTTTGTGAAGTTAAATGTGGCTGTGTCCTCTCCTGTCTGCAGGATTGTCATGGTCCTATCTTTTTCTCTTTTTGTTATGTGTGTGTTTTATAGGTGTTTTCTGGTCTTTTGTTGTCTTGTCCGTTCCTTTCCCTCACCTGTCCTTTCCCTGCCTCACTCCACCTGCACCTCATCCCCTCGTTGCTTTGTGTGTGTATATAGTCTTTGTTGTTCCCTCTTTTCTTTGTCATCGTTCTGTTCTCCCCTGGCCTGCCCCTGCCTCCCTTGTGTTTCTGCTTTTGAGTCTGAACCATTTCATAAAGTGTGATAAGGATAAAGTTGAAACAAAACGTTTAATTATATTACTCTAAACAATAAAGAGCAGAATGTTTGTTATAAGGGAAAAGTTGAAAGACCAGCTGCCAGAGTGGTTAGAGCCGAGTTGAGACTTGTTGGAAAAAAAATGTGCTGGAGTTACTTTTCTATGTTTTTTTTCCAAGGGCTAAAGTGCCCCCCTAAAGCTGAGAGAACAACCTGGCCAGTGGCCACGAGGTAATTTAAGTGTGTTCCTTGAGCCATTAAAGGGGAACTTTACCAATTTTACACATCAGTCTGTTTACTGGTGTAGTAAGTGAGTACTACTACATATGAGTAGACATTTAATAATGCCCTTCGTGACTCCAGAGGGAGTCGTGTGAAATCTGATAAATGTCCTTAAGTCAAAATGATTTTCATGGGTAGATACCATCAGAGGTGAGCAAGAAAATGTCTATCTGTAATTGGGTGATTCGACTCATACACAGTTCATTTCAAATTTATTTTAGTTAGTTAGTAAATTAAAATATAAAACCTGTCATCTCTAAACTGACAATATGTTAATTACCACCATATTATTGTCTTAAAGCTGTTGTGGAAAAAGAGGTGCTATATTATCCTTCTGGGCTAAGATGTTTTTTTTTGTGTGTGCATTTGTTGTTTTTGTTAACTTGCTTTTGAGAAGAGATCGTTTCCTCTGATCAGTGACGCAAATTCAGACTTTATGGGTTACAATGATGTGTACTCAGGCACTAATCATGGATGTGTGTGTACTGTATATAATATACTATGGGTTAACCGATGATCAGATCTCAAATTCAGCATATTTCTGATTATTGGAATAATCTTTTCTTTTTTTTTTTTTTAGTAAATTTAATTAATTTAAAATGTACTTCTTTGACTCTTGTGTGGCATGCTATCTGATAAGTAACTAGTTATCAAAAAAATGAAGTAAGTAAAAAGTCCAATATTTGCCTGTTGTAATGTGTAATGGGGTTGAATTATGAGGCAGCAGAAATTGGAAATATTCATGTACAGTACATGTACCTCAAAGAACGTACTTAAGAACAGTATTTGAGTTCATGTACTTAGCTGCATTCCATCACAGTCCCTCACGCATAATGAAGAAATCTGTGGATCACATAGGTACAGGCACACCTTTAAATAAAGCTAAGGCATGTATTTTTTAATCTTGTACCTAGATTTTACAACCCTACACGTCAATGTAGCATGACCTTTCTTTTGGTCTTGTCAACATCCACTGATGAAAAAGAATGTTCAGACAAGATATTCGCATGGGAAGATAGAGAGAAAGGATGGCAAAGGAGCAGAGAACCAGCATGAGTTATTCTCCATTAGCTGCAGACTGACTGAGACAACCAGCCAGTAAGAAATGGAGGGTGAAGTTCTAACAAAAAGCCTCCACAAAGGCAAGGTTTATCAGCTTCCCTCAGAAGTGTTGATGTGAACAGAGAGAAGAGAGCGAGAAGACAAGGAAGGTGTGCTTCTTATCTTTGACAGAGGTCAGCTCTTGCAAGGAAAAACTGCAGCAGAGACGGAGAGGGATTAACTGCAATCTTAATTATGGGAGGCCTGGAAATGATGTCCCAGCCAATCAATATGGGAGGTCACGGTAATTCCTGTTTGTGTCACAGTGGGACATAAAATAGAAATTGGTCACACAGATCCTCGGGCAGCGACCACCAGCATACAGCACCAATTTGCAGACAGGAGTAGAATGGTTTAATCATCAGCTTTGTAGTGACTGTGAAGTAATTCAAAGGACTGGCTGTGCTCACAAAATGTATTTATAGCAGGATGTCTGTGGGGTTGACAATGCCTTTTAAGGAAACACCAGAAGAGAAGCAGTGATACTTTTATTTTTAAAAAACTACGGATATTTTCTGTGTAGCTATAAAGCCAAATATTGGATTCATTTCTATTCAATTTTGTACAGTCAATCACAGTGAGCACTAAATCAATCATAATACCCTGTGACCTCTCACTTATTAGCATCCTTCGGTAAAAATTTTAATTTGAACAGTACTTTTATACCAAATACCTTGAGCGATATTGGCATCTAATTCAGCTTTGTATTTGGTGCTAATTGGCAAATAGTAGCCAACCCAATTTTACAGAATAGATATTGGCAGCGATTCTGCAAACCACTGATACATTGAACCTCTACTTTTTCAATGTTACTTTTCGACAACACTGTGCTTATGGTCTGGTTAGATTTAGGCAAAAACCCCATTAAGATCAAGTTTTGACTAAAAATATCTGGTTCTGCCACCACAAGCATGACTGAAATTTTTCCTGACACCTCCTTTTTAAAAATAACCAGTTTTCAACTGAAAATTGCAACAATTTGCTCCAATCTGTGGTCTCTTGTAAGAAATATCTGGTGGTTTAGTGTTTACAAATGTTGAAACGCCATCTCAAACAGAACTAGCTGTCTTGACAAAAAATTGTCTATGCATCTACCTAGTTGCTCTCCTCTGCAGGGTTCCAGCATAGGTTGATAGATACATTCAGTGTACAATTTTTAAGTTTAATGTAGATATCTAAACCTGCACAATGAAACGCCTTAAACCAGACCCTGAGTGTGTTGGCAAGCATGGCTTTAACTGTGGTCAGCCATGGCTAAAGCTGTGACCCCTTCGTCCAGTATTTGTGCTAAACTAGGCTAACCATGTAATGCCTCCTGCTCCATGCACTGAGATCAGAGTGACAAAATTTGACTCATACCAAGTGGCTCAATCAGAGGGTCAAGCCTGCCTAATAATCATCATTGTCACCCAATTTTATTCATTTTGGATTAAACTTATATGAACAGCTGTAGGCTTTGAACAAGTCCTTGATCAGAGAGCTAACCAGATAATACGCTAAAGGAGGAAAAAAGTTTGGCAATGCACTCAAACATTGTTTGGTTTTGTCAGTCTCTGTGTCATGACCCCGTTGAACTCATTGTCCTATCAAATGTATACACCGGATAATCAAATACAAACTAGCCCAGACAGGGGAGACAAATGTTGAGCGATTACTTTATCTAAAGAAATTCTTAAATTCAAGGCATTCTTCTGAGATAGGCCTAACTGACAATATGGGGTCAATTGTGGAAGACTCAGCAATCCCCTTCACAGTAACAGAGAGTTGTGCAGTCTAAGGCAGGTTTTTTGCACTTACACTGCTTAACACAACCCTTCTTACATTTGCATGAGATAAGTTCATAGACAGGCACTTCCAAAATGGTTCATAATGACCCTAAGATGCCTTTGACCAGCTCCATCTACAAGGAGAAGAAAGCTCTGGTGTTGACACCAGCATCTGACCCCATACATGGTCTTTTTGATAGACTGCCCTCTTAACGTGCTCCTTTAGGGCAGCCTTTGTTGGAGGGTTCTGCGGTATCTTCCTACCAAGTAGTCTTACATTAACAGCAATCCACCATTTGAAACGTGGTATTAGCACGTTAACTATTTATGTGGAACAGGGTGTCAGTGGGGGAAAAATAAGGGTTTTTCTTAAATAAGTTTTATTTATCTAGTTGTGAGCTAATTGTAATAACAAAATCAGTTTTAAAGGTCTCATATTATACTGTTTTTCATCAATTGGTTCAACAACACTGTATTCAAAATGCATTGCCCCAAACCCATCCGTGGTCCTGACATTCAGCTGTCCGAAAGTTGCTCAAGTGAGCTCTACTGAGAGCAGGCTGTTTCTGTGCCTGCACCTTTAATGCTAATGAGCTCCGTCTGTCAATGCCTGCCTTGCCTGCTACACATCCCTCTCAGGGAGACCATGCAGCTTACTCAAGCGGAAGCATGCGCTAATGTTTACGGTGGATGTATCGCTATGGCTCGCCAAGATGCTTTCATTCAACAGTACCAGTTTGACCCAGGATCGGACCCAGAAGGAGAGGCTCCTGAAGAAACACAGACTCTGCGGCTGCTGCAGGACGTTTCAGAATGGTTAGTGTGTCTGAATAATGTTAGTTTGTTCGTATGTGTTGTTACAGTTACTACCATGTAGCTAATGGCTAACAGCTAGTGAAAGCTGTGTTCGTCTGCTACACAGTGTCCAAACTCTTGGACACTGTTCGCATCGTCTCTGTCTCCAGTCTGCACATGTTTCCAGACCTTTCAATGTGACAACCAAGCTCCATCGTAATATTATTAACATTAAACTCGCTTCAAACGCCATTGCATAGCAGAGCGAAGTGGAGCTAACTAGTTAGCCAGTTTCCAGCTGACTTCACCATACTCATAGGCAACTGTAAATACA
>OMLP01044517.1:0-21756 GCA_900302685.1 Spondyliosoma cantharus
GATGGAAGTCAAGACCAAAGAAAGCGTCACTGTAGTCCTGCCACTATGCACAGTGGTTGAGACTATGATGTTGTTTGCATGGAATGCACATGTTACCTTTGTGGCAAAGCCTGGTTAAAACTAATTGTTGAAACAAATTGTTTTGTTTATTTATTTTACATATTTATACACAGTAATTAATCTAGCATACTTTCATTAAATAAATCAATTCAAGCTAAAATTTAAGAGTCTATAATTAGGCTATACTGAGCCTGATCTATTTATACCAGAGACTTTATTAAAATGAAGTTAATACCTTTTTGAAAAATGTCACCTGGGGTAAAATTCCCCCTGCTACCCTGATTTGCATTTGTATAGCTCACAGCATTTTCATTTACATGTTAAAGCCTATCAAAGCCCCATCAAGTCCTCCCGTAGCCACTCCCTCACACCAGCAAGGCAAGTAACAGTTAGGCTAACGTCAACGTTAGTGTCTGGCTGTCTGTACACACATTTTCTGGAGGGAAAAATAATATTGGCAGTAGGCAGGGGTAACTTATCATAGCATTTTATGTGTTATAGGAGACAGGGTTCAGCAGCCTAGCACAAACGCCATTCCCCAAGAAGACCTGTCACAACCTCCGCTAGACCTGCCATCAATAGATGAGCCTGCAAGCCAGCCCACCCTCCGTACATTCCCAGCCACATATCGGGGAAGGATAGGAGTTTTTCTGACAGGTGGTACTCAAAATTCCCGTGGCTGTATTTTGTAAGTCTTGTCATCATTTCCCTGAATCAGCTCATGAGGCTAGATTCATCAATACGGGCTTCAAAGACTGGAAACATTTGTCTGAGGGTTGTGGCAGACATAAAGCCAGCAGGGCACATGCTGCAGCGCTGGGGAAAATGGATGGTTTTAAGCAAAGTCACCAGCCAGGACGGGGAAATATTATTAACCAGCTGAACAACGATGCCAGCGATTTCTGGAAATCCAAGAGCAGATGCGACCAGGGCAAAAAACACTGGAGCTGGAGAGATCCTGTGATGTGAGGTGGAGCTCATGGTCAAATGCAGTCAGTAAGGTGTTGACACTCCTGGGACCTATTTTGGAGACCCTCGCCACATTCTCCAAAAGTTCTGGCCAGAAGCTGACTCCCTGCCAGTGTTGGGGAAGTTACTTTTAAAAAGCAGTGTTTGCTCGTTACTCGTTACTTCTTAAAAAAAGTAATCCCTTACTTTACTTAGTTACCCTCTATGCAAAGTAACTTTTTACGCCACTTGTTACTTTTACATTACTTTTATGGTGCTCGACTTTGGGCAGAACCCCATCTCATTTCCTAAATGTGTCAACATAAAGTTCTACTATGGAGGACATAACAGGTATTTCTTTTGTACTCTTTATTATAAAAAATGCCACAAACAGAGCGCTTGACAAGAAAACAAGTTACCGTTGGTTGTGGAGCTCCGCCTCTCTACATGATGACTGACTGCTCTCTGCATGGTACTGCTAGTACCAGCCTCAGTGTCATGTCCTGTGATGTTTGTGGGTTATTATGGTGCTTGGTGCTCCTGCTCAGCCATCCAGCCCTCCGCACCTCTACAGCAGCTACTCTCTCCGTGCTCACCGGCTTACCGGCGCACCAAGCTACCAGCCACCGTGCGCTACAGCTACAGCTCCAGCTTTCCACGTCTCCAGACAGGGACTCCGCCCGGAGCTCGCAACTCCCTCACGATCTGTTTCCTCGAGTAATCAATAAATCACTCCTTCAACTTCTCCAAGCACAACGCTCAGAGTGGAATGAGAGCCCGCAACTCTTGCGCAAGCACGCAGCTGAGGCAGTGTCGCTGTCAAATCTGTCCCTCGGAAAAGTAACTGAAAAAGGAACAACGTTTCGTTGCCATATTTTCAGTAGTAACGTGTTACACTACTTAACACTACTTTTTACCCGAAAAAGTAGTTACGTTACTGTGTAACTTTGTAACGCGTTACACCCAACACTGCTCCCTGCTGCACCAAATGCAAATGAAAAAGTTTTTGTTTCTGCGTGTCACATTCAACCAGTTACTTGAAGTCAGCGACTGCACCACTGAGGGCTTGCAATCTTCCACACTATCAGTTACAGATTGTATTGATCTGATTGAAGGGCTCAAGGACAGCTGCACACAGTTCAGGAAGGAAAATCATGCATTTGATAAAGTGATGGCACCGGCAGATGAGCTGATGAATAAACATGAGATTGTGCGCTGGGATATCAGTGGATCGTGCAAGAGGAAGTTGCCGGCCAGGTTAGACGACACGCACGTTGATTCTACTCTGGACAAATCATCTCCTGTGCAGCAAAACTCGGATGAGCAGAGCAGATGATGATGGAGCTGAACACTCGTTTCAAGCCCGACACATACGGCTTCATGAGAGCCGCTGCTGCCTGCTTGCCACGGTCAGACACCTTTGGTGACAACTCTCTCATCAGGCCCGCCTGCGCCCACTTTTCCGTTCTCGTGGAAGACGCAGAGCACACTGTGTTTGTGCAGCAGCTTAAAAGAAAGGCAAAGGCCAACAAGACCACAAACAAGAAAAAAGAAACACTGCTCGACGCATGCCACCGTTTCCCCAACATGAAGAGTCTCCTGCAGGCCCTCCTCACATTGCCGATGACTCTTTTCAGCTGTCAGTCAGATAAAAACAGGCACCAGGGCAACAATGTTGACAGGTAGACTGAACTCGTTGTCCCTGCTTTCATTTGAAAGGGAATTGACGGATTCACTGGAATATCAAGAAATTCTTGCTGTGTTCAGCACGAAACCCCGCCGTCTCCTTGTGTAACAAGCCCCAAGTCCCACAAGCAAGTTTGAATTGAATTGTGTTGTTGCTGTTGTTTATATGGTTAGATATGTTATTCATTTAATTATTCTGAAGAAATAAGCTACAGGAGAAATAATTTTGGTTCATTGTCCTGCTGTTTGTGTTTAGCAGCTGTGTCGTATTCAATGCTGCCGTTATTTCATGTCGATACAGTTCTTCTGTCATTCTGAATCTATAAGAAACAGTTAAATCATTTTGGACAGTTCCCTGCCCGCCGTGCTGAGTAAATAAATGGAGAGAGAAACAGACCCTCCAAAGATATAATTCTGTTTCAGTCTTTTTGTGTATTGAACGTTCAAAAGAGATAAATGAATGTCTTTGTCCGCTTCAGCACTGAGCTGAGGACAGCGACACAAGAGCCACACAGGTAGTGCTGCAGAAAAGCACTGAAACAGAGATGAAGGGGAACCCGTTTTTTTTTTTTGGCTTATTTTAACTGGCCCATCCAGTTTTCTGGAGGCCCACCCACAATCAAAATCCTGGCACCGCTAGTGTCTCCACCCTGCCCATAACTTTTTAATCACATTAAGATAATTTGTTTAACGGAGGGACCCTAAACCACAAATCAAAATCTAGAAGGAAACGCCAGATTCCTACTTTTGAACTGAAAACTGACAAAAAAGAGCATGACTGGCTGTTTCAATGACTTCCTGTAGGTGCATGTTACTGTGTTACTCACAGCCACTCCAACTGATGGAGATCACTGAACACACCGGGACTGAGGGAGGATATCAAGTTCTCACTAAGAAACCTGCAAGAAAAAAAGAGGGGTTGATATATAAAAAATGCATCATCTAGTGTAGTTTTTCCAACTGCCAAAGGTCAGTTAAGCACACAAAATATTTTGCTAATTGATTAAAGGTGCAGTATGTAAGAATCAGCCACCTCCTGCAATCCCTATTCCAACAAATAGGGGGCAGCATTTCATCATTAACAGCTTACTCCTGCTTACTGTAGCTGCGGTTAACCGGTTAGCTCAGTTAGCTGTGCAGCTGGTGGTCCAGACTGGGAGCTTGGAGTGGTGTTATGAGAAGGTCAGAGGCCAGGGCGAGCTGGCTAGCTTGCTAATTTCTGTAGATATCTCTGCAACGCCACACACCTTGACATAACTCCCCTTTATTCAAATTCTGCTGATTATTTTAGTCAACATTATTACTTTGCAACAACATTTCGTTCCCATTGCACTGTAAAGTGAAATTTGAATGACAATAAAGAAAGTCTAAGTCTAAGTCTAGTCATTCTCTTAAAACTAAAAATCTTACACATTGCACCTTTAATCGTATCAGTCATATTTCAAGCAATAATAGGGAGAAAACAAACTACTTAGCATTTTCTGGTATTAGCTTCTCAAATATGAGGATCTTTGTCATTTATCATAGTGAGATATTTTCACATATTTTTTATATTTCATAAACTAATTCATTAATCAATAATGAAAAAAGTGCTAGTTCTGCATCTGGATTTCTCTCGCTGTGGCTAAAACCTGTAAGCTTCCTAAGGAGCTATATTTTCTGACCTAAGCTAGACATGAGATACATGTGAAGTTTAAAAAAAAGAAAGAAAATGTTAATCCAAGGAAAAAAAACGTAATTAATGAAATGAACAGGGTACTTACAACCTCTTTAAACTGTGCATGCCACTGAAGGCTTGTTTTGATATGAACTGGAGGCTGTTGTTTTGTAGAAACCTGGGGAAAAAATAGTAATTCATGTGAAACTCAGGGAGACATTCAGCTGCCCAGACACTAAAAAACACACACTGATTTATTGTTTATTTAATTAAAATTCAAGGCAGTGGAAATGTTAGTGCATCTGTGTCCTCCCAATCAATTAGACGCTGTTAACTATTATAGTAGATTCTGCAGACAAACCCACTTAATGAAAACCCTTTTTTAATTTTCTTTGTCACTGCATGTTTTGCAAGAGCACATGGACAAAGCGCAAAAAACAGAGGTGCTGGACTGGAGCTTCATTTATTTGATCCATTTATGGTTTTACCATATGAGCCTCTTTACAAAGTCAACCAGTAAATTACACAAATGAGACCACTTCTAGTCTCATTCATCAGTGACGATAGACACAGTATGTTGTGTGATATCAACCAGCTAATGGAGTTTAACATACTGCATAATGAGTGTAACGCTGCTACTGTACATGTTATCTGGGAACATTTAGCCGAGGCTATAAAAGTGATGAAGAGGCTGACAGACTGAAAAATGATTTTGCTTTGCCAATCTTCCTGTCAAGTGCCAAGATAAAAAAATATATAAATTGGGAAATCAAATCTGATTATGGTTTAATGCAACGAGAGCCTGACAATCACAAAAATGTCATCTGTCACTTGTCATAAATTCACCGTATGTCCATAATTGTGCACTTTTTAAGTATTTGTGAATGTGCGATTTATTATGGATAAATAATATTCTATCCAGAATTTAGTCATGATTTTAGCCTGGAAAAGTTGTGCGAAAGGACATAAAATGTGTAGTTTAAACTCAATGGGGATGAGACATTTGGAGGTCTGAATCCGTGTACAGAATAATATCAGACAACATCAAAACCACAAGGTTTTAACTGTAATCAAAATATTAGTAGTTGGTGACTTGTCACATGATTTGTGAGGCTTTGTTGTGTTATACAACTCACAGAGGCACAAAGGCACCAGAGATGATAAAGAGGTAAAGTTGTCCTCACACTACGCATGTGCATTTATGGAATATAAGCTTTAAACTATTATCGTAGTGTGAACATGATTTATAACTGTGGCTCTCAAATAATCAGATTAATAACTTATTTTAATCTGTAACTTTGTTTTTATTTTTTTGTTTTTTTAAAAGCAATTTTAACATGTATTCACGTGTCATTTTTTGCACTTAAAAGTCTCTTTCGAGCCCTTTGAATTGCCCTGTGTCTGAACGGCGCAATATAAATAAACTTGCCTTGCCTATTGCAAAAACAGTTGATGAATTAAAGTCGGAGGCGCCAGAGAGACTGCGAATGTGCCCTTGGCTGCCTCATTAGTCAACATCATGATGGTATCATGAGCAACATTTGAAAAGCCTTTTATTTTGTCAAGTGGAGCTGTTTTGTAATGATATTGTCAATGTAATGAAGTATAATTCATCAGTATTAGGACACCACTTTGTCTGGATCAGCCAGAGAAATGCAGGAACACAGACTTCACTTGCGTCAAGAGGATAGTTTCATGGTAACACACGGTGTCAATGGGGGTGGAAGGATTAGGAAAGAGGGCCACAGAGAATTGATTCATGTTTCCTTGAATAAAATAAATGCACGATGATTATCATCACTCTTGACCTATTTGACTTATTTACCATTTGTCGTTTTCTAATCTTTTAAAGAAAAAAGTAAACCCCCCCCCGCACCAAACTTGGGAAGCGTTGAGCAGCTCTTTCAGCAGCAGACTCTTACACCCGTTACACTTTTTAACTCAAGCACTACCTGAACAATCACTTTCCACTCACTTTGTTTTTTGGTGAATATCTTATTTTTTCCATCTATTTTTTTATTTAACTTTATGCATATATATTACTTTTCCCTGTACTTGACAAGTCAACAATGCTATTCTTGGTCTGCTTCAATCCTACCGACTGGACTACATCCTTCCAAAAAAGTGACGGGCCTCGCCTTCGCCCCCAGGACTTATTTCTACTAGCTGTCCCAAAAGTCAGTGCTGCAATTGCAGAACAAAAAAGAAGAAGCATCCATCTGCTTCAAAATTCCCCCAAATCATATAGTATCTGTTTCAGTTGAATTCTAACGTTTTATCTCTGCAATTGTAACAGAGATTCTTAATCTCAGGGGGACTTCTTTCCTGGTTAAATAAAGGTTAAATAAACCTAGAAATGAAAGCGCCACGAGTACTCACAGTCTCTGGAGGGCAGAGTACTCTGAGAAAACAAAATCAGACAGCACTCGGATGTTGTTGCTCCTCAGTGACCTTAAAAAGAAACAGTAAGATGCAACAATTAGAAAAACACAAATCACACTGATACAGAGAGAGAGATTGGATGAAAGGTCCGTTGCATTAGCTATGCACAAAGAACAGTGACAATGGAGTCTTAACCATCGCTACTTTACTCAGAAATGGCTTTCAAAGAGTTCCTGGCATTAAAGTTAATAGTAAAAATGTCCACCGTAACCAAGGTTACCATAAGGATGGGAAATGGACAAAGAGGAATGAGAATAAACTTAAATACAGCCCACCCACCCATCCACACACACACACACACACACACGCAGACACAAGACTGGCAGCAGGGAATTCCAGTAAATTCCAGTCATGCATCTTGGAATCTCTACAAAGACTAAACTTATTTTACAGCAAAGCAGATCACACCATCGACAGAAAAAGACCATTAAAACAAACCCAAGGAACACAACCTGCAGAAACTAAATCAAAGAAGATGAACAGCTCATGATCACCTAAAAACAAAAAGAAAAACAAATGTATTCATATTTTCTTTAGATTTTTGTGGATCGATAATCTGATGTAACGCTCCAGCTAAAAAGGTAATGATTTGAAATAAATGAAATGAGAAGATGAAATAAGGATGTCATGACCTCCTCTTTCACATCAATTGAAGATAGAAAACAAGATTTTGAAAATGCTGGTACAAGACTTACCGACTTCACGCAAACATAAAGGACGAACGGAATAGTTTGGTTGATGTTCATAACGTTAATATTGATTGCTTTTCATTATACATGTTGTAAATACATTATTTTAGACTGGATTAGTTAGAAAAGTTATTTATTATCATTAATTCTGGTAGGTCTGGTGCAGCAGCAACATGTTGTTTAAAAGCTCTGTGTGCCATCCATGTCGTTTGACACATTATGTGCACTATGCAGTTTAAGGGAAGAAAAACTACAAAGCTGATGGAGACGCTAAAGTTGGAAGAATGACTACCATCTGAGGAGAATTCACAGTAATATCAAGGCATACAGCCCAGATAAGTGTAAGCATGATTTGGCAAAAATTGTAAGTGGAGCTAAAATGAAAAAAAAAAAAGAAAAAAAAAAATGGGTTCGGCTTTGATCAACTTTTGTAAATCCACAGTAATATCTTTATAATAAATAATGAAAGAATTGACCTACACAAAGGGGCCCTACAGGAATTTCAAAGTGCGCTTAAGGGTTGAAGCATGTGTGAGATAAAAAATCTCAAATAATAATTGTTGAAATCGATGAGGCGAGGACCCTCATGAGAGGAGAGTTTCACCTTTCAAACTGGTTGCCTCCAAGCTCAAGTTGAGGTTACCCTCCGGCTGTCAGACTGTCTGAGCCAGAACACTACTGTCCTTTTAATAGTTCCCTTGAAAAAACTGCATCTGTGTTCATCTATGTCAGTCTTTCAGTTCTTCGACAGACTGCACACCTCTCTGGGGCGTGAGTAAGGACTTTGAGACAGTGCCATAAGAGGGATTGGTAACACCTTCAACTGAAAGGCAGCCACTGCAGCGAGGATTACATTTACTGGGGCTTGAATATAGATTTCAAAAGGTAAGGGACTGAAAATGATCCGGAGGGAAGAAAGAAAAATGAGATATCACTGATGGAGGCAACTGGCATAGAAATGAGAAAACACAGGGATATTTTTGGAAAGGTCACTAATGTGAGGAGAATTATATGCATGATGTGTGGTGGAAAGTAAATCTGTAAAGATTAAAGATTCAGTGGATGAGACATTCAAGGCCACAGGTTATTTTGTAGACAGTCACCCCATCATCATCATCGGTCAGCTTTAGCGAAGCACACTGATTCTGGCTGGAAGTGTTTTTTCTGGGAATTTGAGGAAATTAACAAAGCAAACAAAACTGTTCAAAACAAACAGCTCATCTTATAGAGCTTTTAGTGCATTGAGAGGCTTGATAGATGTTTTTCTTTGTTCTCAGACAACAGAGTAATGACTAGTGTAAGGCCTCTTACTGCAAGACCAAACTGAAAGGGAGTGAATGATTCAATTAAGCAAACGGGCCTGAAACTAGAATGAATTATCGGTTGCTGAGAAGCTGAAACATAGATGAATAAAGGGACACTACTAATCAGTGGTTAATTCATTCAAGGCTGGTTTACTGTCGTGGAGACAGCGAGTGACATTAAAAGCAACTGTATCCCATTAACTGCGGCGGTTGCAGGAGCCTGGTATTGTGCATGCTCGCTCACTTGAACACTTACTGCCTTAACTCCGTCTGTGTTTGTTCAAACTGAACCAGCAGCCGGTTGTTTTAACCAGCTATTATTTTTTCAATGTGTTTCTCCCGGTGTCCACCTGTTAATCTAAAAGTGTGTCCGCAAACTGTTTCTAATCATACGATGCTGTTATAATGTGTTGTGATGGAGATCCTGACCCAAGTTATGTTTTTTCCTCTAAATTACATAACAACATTATCAGCATTAGTAAACAACAGACCCTGTCTGGCTTTCACTCGTGGGAAAGGATGCTGTTTTCAGTAGGACAGACATGATGACAGAGGCTTTACCATGGATAACTGAGGTATTTTTTTTCCTCATATAAGTTGCCAAAGACACTACCAGTAACCACATTACTGTTTTTCTGGTCCTGTAATATAACTTTGTGGGTTGAAGTGTGGGACGTTTCTCACTTATCTGATGAAGAATCTGTTAAGCTATCAGACTGTGAACACCATCAGCCCGACACATCCCTGTTCCAGGCATCTGGCTTTTCCATTCCGCAGACACTGTCCGGTGGGTTTATCAGAGCCACAGCCAAACTGTCGGCAGACGGTGAGGCAGATTATCGGCGCATAATTCCTGCATTGACAGGGTAGTGTGAATGGGCCTATTGTCATGATTGTCAGCAGAAAGCCACGTTTCCCAAAATGACAAACCTTTGATTTTGGGGTCAACCTTTTTTCATCAGAATATGTTTTTTAGACCTTATGCTCTGTCTGCCTATATGCTTATTTGGCCTTGAAGAACTCCCCGATTGACGAGCTGAGGTAAGACCTCAGAGGAAAATGGGCTTCAAAGACACTGGCAATCAACAGCAGGGTTTCTGACTTGCTTTACTCACTATGCTGGGTAAAATTAACTACCCAGCATAGTGAGTATGCTGGGTAGCATACATACAGCTGCTCGTCCTTCCTCATCAGAATCAGACCCAGTTGGAAATTAAAGTGTCAAAGACACTGGCAATCAACAGCAGGGTTTCTGACTTGCTTTACTCACTATGCTGGGCAAAATTAACTAACTATGACTTGAAAGAATAAAAAGAGGTCCCAAAGTCTTACCAAAAGAAAGGTCAACAAGCAAGAGGGTGATGGAAAGTGCTAAACCAGACCGAGTCACGGTAATTGGATTTTGGTGCTTCCGTCAGCTCCTTCCTCTCTTCAGCGAGACCCACTGTCAGAAATCTTTGCTGAGGGCAGGTCACAAACTAAAATAGCTTCTCCACAAAATGAGGAAAACTACTCACTTAGAACTTTAATTGCTAGCCAGCACGACAGAAGCGCAAACACACACGCACACAAACACACACGGTTGTCACTGTCAGAGGACACTTACAGCCAGGTGACATTTGGAGAGAGCAGAGGAACGTCCTGCAGGTTGACCTCCACACACTCCACATCCGTCTGTATGCAGTTACAACTCTCCGGATACTCCTGTAAGACTACACAAACACAAACACACGCACCACACACACACACACACACACACACACACATACACTTTAAAACACCATTCATGGCTTTAAACTACATAGGCTTATCATAGAATGGCCATTAGGGCCTCAATCTGAAGGTATTTACATTAAGGAGCAGTTGTGGAAATTTAAAATAGCCATCACAGTTTCAAAGGGCCCAGTGTGATTCAATTTACAATGATAAATTAATCTGATCTGCCAGATCAGTGCAGACACAAATCAACGTCTAGCCAAGCCAGCCATCTGGAATGATGCAAATGAAGCAGCACGAATTAAGTGAAAATGGAAATTTTCGCATCAAATTATATATGAAACTTTCATATAAACTATACATATAAACTTTCAGTGTTAAATTTGCCATGGAACAGAAGGAGAGTTCAGAGATTACTTTGAAACTTTTAGGATTAAAAAATGGATTTATCTTCCAGTGTTTCCGACACATTCATTTATTTGTGGCGGTCCTACCACAAAACACGGCTGCCACATATTGATTTTCTATTTTTGGAGCTGTGTCCCGTTCTCACTCACTCAAGACAGTGCACCCGTCAGTCAACAGCATGATGTTATATACTCCGATACAGTGGATGGTGGTGTGGTTGTAGTCCGCTGGTAAAACCAACCAAGAAGGAGGACTATTTAACATAGTTGGCTTGACCGTAACTTCCTCTGCAAAGAAGACGGCTGGCCTCATCTTCGAGACCAAGCCACAAATAGCGCCAGGCCATGAAGCCAGTTTTTGTCGTGGTCAAGCCGCGTAATTACATCGTCATGTGATGCACTGGGGACTTTTTCCCCCAAACTAACATTGTGAAAGATGTCTCTGTAAAACAGACCTCAACCCCAACTATCAGATTTGAGCAATTCGGTCCAATAAAAATGGGAGACTCTAGGAGAGCCGCCCAAGTACATTTTATCCCCATCCAAGTTATCTCAGCGCTAAACCGGAAGTTGGCTGACTCGGTCGGCAGAAGTCTTAAGTGTGTATGCTCTATGGCACCCCAGCTGGACAGCCACTGCCACAATTCAAGTCTGATTCTGTGGGAAACACTGTCTTCCCTCCTGCTCATCAACCTGACTGCAGCAGGGATCCATGGAGGTGGCCTCCTGTAGGTGTTTATGTTCAGTAATGATGACTGCTGGCTGCAGCTGGAGGGGAAAGGTACTCTATTTATATCATGAACGTACCGAGGTGATGGTAAAAGTTGTGAGAGAACCTGAGTCTCTGATGAGTGCTGAGTTTAGTGAAAGGCTCAATAAAATTTAAAAACACACACACAGAAGGGAGGAATCATATTTTTTGTTGCATCAAGCTGTTGTGTCCCTATGCACTTTACTAAACACAAATCAGTTATTAGGTTAAAATCCTCATCTGATAAATGTCTAAACACACAAACATACCCAAAGTAAATACTTAAATTCATGTACTGTCTATGAACACAAATAGTGTAAACACACGCACTTACAACACTCATTCTGGTAGTACTGGTCCAATGGATAGGCATTCTCGAGCGTCTGACCAAATAAGTCCGCCCAGCCGACATTGTCCCCTGCAAAGAGGAACAAAAATGACTCTATGTGCACACTGCAGACAGACAATGGAAAAACAGCTGAAGAAATGCAGTAAGCTCGCTACAGGACAAGGGAATCTTGTAGGGCTGGGCGATATGGCCAAAAGTGTTATCATGATATGTTTTTTTCTATTGATCGATGTCGATAATTATCACAATATATAATTAATTATGTTGAATTTACAGTTTTAAGGGTTCTCTCCTTAGGAGAGAACCAAAAACAAACCAGAAGGTTAATTATGGTTTATAAAATACATTTATTTATTGTCAGATACTAGATGACAAACATTCAACAGAACCAACCGACCAAATGGCTTTATGTTAAAGACTGAATAAATAAAATGATAAAATAGTACAACAAACTGCTTGTTTCAAATATGTCTCAAACATTAGGTAGGAGGTAGTATACTGAACTGAACATTGATTAAAGAAAATAATAAAAAATTAAATGTTGAGGATGATTATGCTACTGTATCCTTTGAATATTGCATTCTTGAGCTTGCAGGTAGTTGTTCAGTGCAGCTTCATTAGCCTCCTGTTCTGTAAGACCTGATGTGGTTCGGACGTGTGACCAATCCACATATCATCTCTGAGCTGCTGCTCCACCTTGACCCTGGACTCTGTGTACAGTTGAGGGACTGATGTTTGGCAGAGTGTACCGTGACCATCATTAGCTTCTTGAAGCTTCTTTGTATCGCTTCGCTTTCTTCTCATGTAGGGTAATGGCTGAAAAGGCAGCGGCAAGTGTTGGTTTTCTAGAAGAAGCAGTGGGGCTGGTGTGTTAGCTTCTTGCGGGGAGGTTGACGCGAGCATGATAGCGCAAACTCATGATTTCGGAGTTCTGTTTGGGACGGTACCTGTTGATGGAAGATTTTGGTGGTGGTTGCCGACACATTCTGCACCTAATGCTGGTCTGTCATTTGTCAGACTTAAGGTAGGAGAACTATTGTCAAATAAGCGAAGTGGTGTGACCTTTCCTCAGTTCAATTTCTTTGTCAGTTTCCTTGCACTCGGTTTTGCTCGTCGGACCACTCATTTTCTTGTGTCGGCTCAACGCGTCATTCTGAGAAGTTGTGAGTGGGAGGGGCCAGAAACATGCATTCACCACGTGCATTTGTTTTTCTGCTGTGTGATTGGCTGTTGGTGTAGCGTTTTCTAGGTAGAGGCAGAGTGATAGAGTAAGTCACTAATGCGTAGGGATACGGAGGTTCTACAGTCTGTGTCTGTGGCTGAAATTGTTTGAAAAAGTTTCGTTTTGATCGAAAGTAAACAGAATTGCATGCATAAACCTCTCATCCCGCAACTGGGCCTCGCACTGTATTTCGCTGCACGCAGATCACCTGTTGCGCTAAAGCGCAGGGATACGGAGGTTCTACGGTTGATGTAGTGCCAAAAGAAAGGGCGGTCTGACGGCAATGTAAAGCGGTGTGAATTTTGTGTATATAACATACACTTGAACTGATATAGATTTTTTTAGGTGGGCCTTGTTTTAGGTGGTTAAAATTCGCTTTTCATCTGGGCTCCATTCACTGCAGTACAAAGCTGAGCGTCTGGGCTGGAGCGGCTCTCTGCTTCTCCAAATTGAGGCTGCGCTGATGGGTAATTACGATAGGGAACAGACCGACTATAGATATGTACTTCATATGACCCCACTTCAAAAAACCCGAACTATCCCTTTAACAACTCTTCAACTTGGTTCAGTTTTCTGGACCTGCACAGGTCAGTGTCAGTGTGATTCCGTCCTTATGGCCATCTTTCTCCAGCTGAGACAGTTCAAAGGATTTAGAGACTACAGAGTGCAGTGAGGAGGTTATTCCACTGGCTGCGGCTCCAGATGACCAAGGATCCTGAGAGGCTACGAGAGAGTTTTTCAGCAAGATGAAAATGGTGTATTTTACTCTCATCCACTGATAAGGCTGCCTGCTTCAAATGATTCCGAGGGCAATCTAAATAAAAACTTGAATCTACATGAACATTGTAAATAACTTTGAGCTTGTGGCTCAGTAAGTAAGTAAATATATTCACAACTGTGTCAATTACTTGATGTAGGCTGGGTTCTAGTAGTGGAAATTACATCTCCACACAGATGTCTCCTGCATCGAAGGTTAATCCAAATTTTCTGCCGCATGACTTGAATATGGTACTTAATCAGGGATTAAAATAATGACTTGATTTAAACTGCTCCTGTCGTCTCTTTAGCACGGCAGACAGTCGTTTCCCTAATAGCAACCTTTTCTTTCCCTTTTTCTTTTCCAGCTGATCAGAGAACTCATACATTTGCTGGAGGGCTACAGTTTGGTTGAGACTCCTCATTTAGGAAACACTCGAGACCACACTAAGGGGTGACAATTACATTGTCTGGAAGTGTTAAATGAGGATTTCTACTTTTCTTTCCGTTACCATAATGATGTTGGACACGTAAAGCATTTGGATTATGTGTGAAATGCAGGCCGAGGAACATGCGGGATGATCTCTCTTTGATATGTGTGGATGCACAAAATGAAGTCTGCCCAGTGGTGGACTCAAGATGTTTGAGGGGCAGGGGTGAAATAAATAAAAAGGGCACCAGTGTTCAGAAAGTCGTGATATATTTATAGTGAAGAGAGGGCACTTTGACACATTTTCTCCACTGGAAGGGAGCCCTAGAAGGCACTTCATTATGTTTTATCTACCATGGGGTGTCCAAGAGGGGTCTCAAGTCTACCAGTGAGTTTGCCCATGTTGTAAAAAGGCACATTTGCCAAGTGAAGCTGTAGTGACTTGTTTTTTCAGTCTTAATGTTCAATGAAAAATGGGTTATTGCTGCTGACTTTTGTTTCTTTTTTTTTACTGGGATTAGACTAATATCTGGCCTGAGTAACCAGAAAGAGCTGGTACCAGATGACTTGTGAATAAAGCTGTTTTAGTGGAAAAATGAATGTATTGTAAAAAAATAAATAAAATGCAATACTTATTTTCTGCTGTTCTGAGGCTTCTTTGCTTGTCGAAAAACCCTCTTTTTAGTTTTACGTACAAACACTTACCACAGCGTCGCTCGTCAGCTCCGTTGGAACAGTCTTTGTGTCCGTTGCACTGCAATGCCTGTGGGAGGCACTCACTCATGTTCCCGCATGGGAAGTGTCCAAGGAGGCACCCGGTCTCTAGTTTTGCCCTGTTGGCCTGCAGCGCTAAAGAAAGAGATGCATGAATGAGTGAGATTACATACATCAGGTTTATGATAAGGAGCAAATCTCAGTTGCCAAATGCGTTTAACGATAAAAAATATTTTTAAGAATGGGTGACACGGGAACAAGCCTGCAACAAATCTCAGTGTTATCTTGAACGTGAAAGCAGGCAGTTGTAATGTGGATTACAGGATTAAATATACAGATGTTTACAGTATAAGATTACATCCATGTGCACTTCAAACTCAGTGACACAATGAGGCGAAGCTAGTCCAGTCGACGGACTAAGCAGTTCAGTGCAGTCAGAAGTGCACAAATTTGCATAATGTGAGAAGGGGCACCTACGTCAAACTAGAAGGGCCATGGTTAAATAGAAGAGGTGACCTACAACACCACTAACAGTATCTGCCACTTACACACAGTCCTGAGTTCTTTCCCCAGACAGATTAACGGCCCATTCCTCTTAGTTTCAGATGTTTTTCTGGGATTTTGATTGTTAGAATTATCATGATGTCATTTGCAGATAACGAGCTGATTCAGAACGTAATTTTTAATTCCATTTCACTTTGGGAACTCACTCTGTCATGTTTTTTTTTATTTATTTAACTGGTCTTGCATTCATTGACAGGGGCTGTTATACAAAAAGAGTAACAGCAGACGGGAAATGGAGGTAAGTTTTCACGGGGACACTTCCTCGCCAAGGAGAAGGAGAGAAGCGCAGGAAATCTCTGGAAGCAAGAATATATCTCAGCGCAAGCATACAGTTTGAGCAGAGGCAGAGTAAATCTAAGTGCAAGCAGGAGCTTTTTGAGTGTGATGGCAGGATTTTGAGGGAAGGCATTACAAAATCTCTACCTGACAGTCTCAAATTGAAAGACCATGCTCTTAGAAAAAGATAGGAATAAGAACCCATGCGATAATGTATTTTTGGGGCCACTGAGGAACACTAGAGACTAGCTGTGATTAGTCGTCACACTGATATCATCCCTTTTTAATTTGATATGGCTTATAACTTAACAAACCAGAGTAACATTCATGACTAATTGTCATGATCACGCTCATTTTGCTCAGTTTGTGGTCTTTACAAACTCCTGAGGGAAAAATGTGGCTCTTTTGCTGCAAGGTGTTCACCAAGTGACTTACTGTCTCTGTCTGGTGTTTGGTGACAAGCATGTAGTTTGGTTTTTAATACCTTTCCAAGGATTTTTAGAGGTCTTATCTGTAAAAAGGTTGGCTGTGACCCAAAACGAGGTTATGACAGAATTGAGAGTGAGCCAAAATATTACAGTTGCAGCCGGATAGCTAGATAATGCGGTAGAGCTCTGTAAAGCTGAGGAGCTGCAGATTCATATGATCGTTCCCTGTGAATTCACCCCAAACATCCCTTCGACAGTGTCATATTGTTTTTCACATGGTCATTTGAGAATATCAATTATATCCGTATATATATATAAAATGAGCAATGTTCTACCTTTCATAACAAATGATAAATACTTTTGTCCCTGATGTATGTTATTACAGCAGTGCAATGTTCCCTGCCGACAAAGTCCTTGTTACATTTCAAAAAGCTACTCTCGGTTATTCAGGGCAGGTCTCCAACATCTAAATCAAACACTTGGAAAAACTTGTTCTGCCTTGATCAGTGACTCATGCCTTTTCATCACTCTCTTAGTGAGTAACACAGTGGCCGTATGTGTTAACTGTCTAAATAGGCATTTCACAGTGATCACAGCTGGATGACATCTAAAGTGTAATCTTTAGATCTTAAATCTGTGCAGAGACCAGACACTCGAATTCAGATCTGTTGAGAGGTTTGGCCGGAGACTGCGGTACGTCGGCTATAAAAAGATGAATGAAAACAGACACAGCGTGAAGAGCAGCGAGCCCCTGTGGCCCTCCGCAGCAGAAGAACAAATATCAGTTACACATAATAGAGTTTTAAAACTGCCAGGTATACTGCAAGTGTCACTTTTTCAGTTACCGTTTACTGTATCAGCTAGTTTACTATTTATAGAGTCATCAAGCTGTGGAGCGAGTGCCGGGAACAATTTGCATCAATCCATTATTCACACCCATTTATCCTGTTCAAGCTGGTGTCACTCAACACAACAACAACTCACTCAACATAAAAGTGTGATACAGTTTATTTTACTTGAAGAATTTAATAAACACATTTTCTTCTTTTTTTAATCTTCAAGTTGCAGTATTATTTGTGTTCTACTTCTATCACTGACTCCATCTGTCTTCATGAGCAGTTAAAGCTTCAAATCCTGATCCTGGTTACAAATCTCTGAGCCTCAGTTACAACAAGAAACAGTCCAGATTAAATCCCCAATAAATCTTTCAGGAAACTTGGAACCAAAAAAAACAAAAGAAAAAACAAACCTCTGTGTTGGATTTTATTATTAATTATTTTTGGGTATCAGATTGTCCATGTGTTAAATGTGAAACATCAGAAAATATATGCAATGATAAAATAAACCCTCAACATTACTTCGTTTTTTTGTTGCTTCTGTAAAATGTAGCATGCTTCATAAAAAATGTTTTAAAAACCCTGAAAAACATTATGGATTTAAACTACCTACTTATGTTACTGTGGATTGCTAGGCAAGGACCTGAACCTACAGGATGCCAGAAAGAAAGGAGAAGAGGAGGGAGCCGCCAAGGGCTTCGGAGACAAATGAAAATGGAAAGACCAACTTTTATGAAGTAGATAGCAGTCTTGAATGACCTACAGTTGCCTCTAAAAAATGGCATTGACGTCACAGTGAAGGCGTTTCTGCATGAGGTTATGTGGGAGAGAGACAGCGCGCCCATGCACTGATATGAGCAAAGCAAATTTGGGAGGGCCCATGCTCTGGAGTTTTTCAGAGGCCCTGGGTGGCAAGGTCAGTCATTTGCCAATCCTTAGAATGAAATTACATTTGTCAGGTGAAGGTGGCGAGGGGTAGCAACATGCCTCAAAAAGTTAGCACAAACACTGGGACAGCCGTGAGAGGTTTCTCCTCAGTGTTGTGTTGTAATGTAGTTGAGAGCTGTGCCCTCAGTGCCCCTCAGTGCCCTCCAAAAGTGACATACAACTTCCACAAGAGAGATCTCTCATCAGTAACCAGCCGTTCCAGGTTAGGAATATATTGCATGTCACGTCTGTCAGTATGAAAGCTTGTATTGATCTACTCCTGTTTGCTCTTTTAAGTTAATTCATTATGATGTCAATACAAACTCAACTTTGCCTGTATCCCATTCAAATGAAAAGCCCTAGTTCTGATGTTATGAGGAACAGTGAAGCTGAAAGGATTCTGTGAGAAATAAAACTTTGTGTGTTACAGTTCTCCTGATGGATTCTGGTGGTTGCTGCCGTGGGTCCTGTCTGGCCTTGTTTCTTATATCTAATCCAGGGGTCTAAAACTGGCTACTCCACTTTAAGAGTGGGGAAAAAAGATCACCATGAACGATTTAAAAGTAATCATATAAAAATGTTTAACAGCCGGTTTGCATTGTTGTGTTATTATGTTAATAATGGAAATAAAGGAGACTTCTGGTGATGTAACTGAGCTAGGGAGACGTATGCTCCGGAGCTCTTAAGGAAAACTCGGATTTAAGTGAGAAATAACGCCGGCTGTACCTCAAACTTTATTCAACTGATGAAATATGGACTTGAGATCTCGAAATAAGACGCAAAGCTCAATTATCGACCACTTTTCATCTCGGGAAGCTGCAGCCCGTGAAATGAGCGCTGAATACAACATGGCATGGAGTAGAGAGAAGCCACGCCATACTACAAGAAATAAAACGTGGTAATGAAGCACTCTCCCAGAAGCTCAACGCCAAAACTGCCGAAATTAATAATTCTATTTCGGGGTTGAAAACGGTGATAGACGGGATGTGTTCACTGTATTACAGAGGCAGAGGAGCGAATTAGCTCAGCTGAAGACAAGCTAAGTTGAATTGGACTCCCATGTCTTTCGCCTGTTGAAGGAGAAGGATTTCCTCGTGAACAAAGTAGACCAACTAGAGAATCAAAGCCAGTGCAACAATGTGCGCATTGTTAACCTACAGGAGGGCGAAGAGGGAAAGGATCCGGTGAGATTTTTACAGATGGGATCCCCTCTGTGCAGGGACAACAGCACTTTCCCGAGCCACTGATTATTGAAAGAGCGCATTGGTCCCCGACTTACCGCCCGTCAGGAGATAAGCAACCCAGACCCATTCTCATCTCTACCAGGGCCGGGATAAAATTCTCCGAATAGCCGCCAAAACATCCAGAGAAAAAGGTGGGCCAATCACTTTCAATGGAGACACTGTGATGTTTTTCCCAGATCTGAGTGCAAACTTGGTGAAGTGCAGAAAGGAATACAACCACGCAGTGGCATAAGTATCAGTGGTGCAACTGGTGCAGCTGCACCAGGGCCCAGACGCCGTCAGGGGCCCATGGACGAAGAAAAAAAAATCCCACTAATTCCACTTCATAACACAGAGAAGCTGTAGGCTACTCATTCATTAGAAGCTCATTTTATGGGCCTTGCGCTCAGCGAAGTCATTTAAGACGCTGCTCAGGTCCAAAGTTGTCACCTCTCTGCTGTGTCTGCAGCTGAGCACTGTGGGCCAAGCGGATGCATGTCTCTCTCCCCAAGCCCGGAGAGTTATCATAGTTACCAAGGCAAGGCACAGCAGAATAAATGAATAAAAATGAAGTTAAAAAACGGCCGTCCATTGGCCCATTATTGATCGGCCCACCGGGAAAAATTCCAGTACTCCCTATGGCCGGTCCACCCCTGCAATAGCAGTTCTCTCGAGTGGCTGTGCGTGTGTGTCCAAACGTGTGTGTGTGCGTGCGTGCAGTGCGCACGAGCGTGCTCTTGTGTTTAGGGCGGGGGTGGGGGGCACAAAAAAAATATTTGCACCAGGGCCTATTACCATGATGTTACAAGACTGCAACCACGTTAAGAAGGAGCTGCATGCAAATGAGTTCCAATTCAGCCTCCTCCATCCAGCAATTCTGAGAGTCGTCCTACCTAATAGAGAAAAAAATTCTTCAAATCACCCGAAGCAACGGCATCTTTTCTCCGAGACCTCCTGGGAGGCGAATAGTCCTGCGTCTCACCGATGACTACAGATACAGCACTACAGCTCCTCTAATGCTGAGGGGAGAGCGATTCCTGCGTATCCTTTTCATGAACTATCTAGTGACTCTTATGTAAGTGCAACGATATCCCCGCTATACCTTTTTTATTTTATTTTTTTTAAAACAATTTATTTTTGGACAATATGGACAAATAGGAAGCTTATCCTATTGTAGTGAGGTTGCACTTGAACTTTCATTTACTTCTGGTTAAAGTGGTTGTTAGGAGAGGGCGGCGCTTGAGCATGAGTAGCGAGTAGACGTGTCTCCCACAGCTCCCGCAGAAATCTATCAAAGTTATACGTTTTGGACTTCTTAACTGTTTAACTTTAACTTTGTTGGAAACACACACCAAGTGAATTTACTACCTTATGAGTGGATGAATGCCTCCCAAACCGTCAAAAAAATAAAGTGGGAAAGCCAGAACACGGGGTGACACAAACTCCTCAGCTAGCATTAGCGCAGAAGCAGGTGCTAATGCTAACAGCATGGAAGCGCTGGCGAATGCAATATAAAACAATAGACCACAAACGTTCATTGTCAAGCTCCATCACTTTCAAACCAAAGAGTTGATCCTATGCCTCGCCAGACAGAAGGGTCTGCTCTCCTACAACAGATCAAGATTTCACATCTTGCCCGACTACAACCCGGACATCAACAAAACGACGCACAGCCTTCTCCGAGTCCAAAAAGAAGCTAGACGACGCAAAGATCCAGTTCGGTCTCTACTACCCAGCCACTCTGCAGTTTCCACACAACGGGAAACACATTAAGTTCACCGACCCCGCGGAGGCGCTGACCTACATTAATAACAATGTTACTGTTGATGACGGACGCACCGTCTCACGCGCTACAGAGAATGGTGATTGAGGTAACATTAATGATCGGGTCAATGGCGCCAATAATCACTTAAAAAATTATTTATGTTTTGATTATCACCACCGTCTCGTTACACTGATCATTTAAGGTCATTTAATACACTGTTCAAGAGGTTCATTAATGGTTGGAAAAGATATCCATCATTGTGGGTAACATGCAAATGCAAGTTTGCAGTATGAAGTTTTTTTTAAGGCTTGTTTATGTGTTGTGTGTCGTAGTTTTGATGTGGTATTTGTTTTACATACAGCTTGTGCAGCTATCTGGCTTTTTTTATCATCTAAATTGGGTAGTGAATTGAGTAGTTCTATTGACACAGAGTAATTCACATCTTGTCCCAGGTAAAGTGAAAATTATAAGCTGGAATGTGAAGGGTCTGAATCAGGCATCAAGAGAAAAAGGGTTCTCTCTCACTTACAATATCTTGGGGTTGGTATTGCTTTCCTACAGGAAACTCACCTTCAAAATCGAGACCAGTCTAAAATTCATAAAGAA
>OMLP01044520.1:4858-19058 GCA_900302685.1 Spondyliosoma cantharus
GGGCCGGGCAATCTACTGCCCTGCTCTTTATTTAGCTGCGATTTAAAGCATTGCCCCATTTTAGACGTTAAAACAGCTTCTGATGAGGACACAAACAGAGAGCAATGGCAGTTAATAGGAGACCACAGAGCTGCTTAAATATTAAATTGATGGACAGTGGTGACACAGAAAACACAATCTCTTTGTCTTATGGCTTTGCATCCAAATCCAAATGGCAATTGTCTAGTCCACAAAACAGTTTGGGGATTTAGAGTCTCAAAGCCCTCTGCAAATGTTAGTCTCGGTACAATTCCAGTGGATTTCGGCTCTGTATTTGTTTGTTGTGCCTTTTCTTCATCGTAAAAATACACTGTTAAAAAATGTCAAGTCAACATGTACTGTTGTTTTTGTAACCTGGAAAGTGCAGTTTCACACAGATCAATGTTTAGATACTAAAACTGCATCAAATGACTAAGTCTGATGGGAAGGATCACTCAGATTATCACCCAGCCAGTACTTTTGGTTTTTATGTCAAAGCTGTGTTGTGGCAGTGGTGGCAAATGGCCGATGGTTGGTTGGCTCACATGAAAATGTCTCAAAAACTACTGAACGGGTCACAATTATATTTTGGACAGACATTCATGGTCCCCTGAAGATGATGCCGACTGACTTTGGTGATCAACTGACTTTCCCTCCAGCACCACCAGGTTGACATCTGTGTTTTAAAGTGAAATGTCTCGACAGCGATGGAGTAGCTTGCCATGAAATGTGGTATAGACATTCATGTTTCCCAGAGGACGAATAGTAATGATTTACCATCGCACCATCAGTTTCAATTAGGCTTTTTCTGATTCTTACTGTTTTACTGGTTTATGAATAAATATCTGGAAAAAAACAAAGGACTTTACCATCGACCTGTACTTGTGCCTGTGCTTCTTATCAAATGTCAGCTCGCTAACATGCTAAGCTCAGATGGTGACAGTAGTAAATGTTACACCCAGCAGGTGATCTGAGGGGGACGATTTTGCCAACAAAATGACCAAGAATAAATCCCCCTTTGTTAAACTGCCATTCCACGTCTCCGTCCTCTGCCAGCAGAGCAAGTTCAGTGACGGGGGGGTTGTTTAGTTGATGTAGTCTCGTCTGCCTGACTCGTTGGTCCTTTATCTGGCAGAGGTTTGTGCAAGTTAGAATCTATGGTCCTGACCATGGCTCTGAAATATCAGCACACTCACTATGGGTAGTTTAACCCGTGGTGCTGTCCGTGGTGCTGAAATAGCACACCGACTTAGTGTGGGGCTTTCTTCACGCAGGAGCACCTTTCTGCCAGCTTTAGCTTGCATCTATAATATAGAATGCTGCAGGGATGACGTATTTTTGTAGGCTAACCCAGAGGTTCTCACTGGTGCCCCCCTCAAAAACCCTATGGGATTTTTGTTCAATGGAAATTTGGACGATTGCAGTAAATAAGCTCTGGGGCAAACACAGGTTTACGATACTTCCACGTTTTGTTCAGCAAGATAACCCTCAGCGATGAACACCACTTTAATCATTTTGAAAGGGAAATGAAATCACCAGAAGTAAAAGGCTAAACTTAGGCTATGCGATACGGGTACACTTTCCTATTAATATGACACGTTCCATGGACAAGCAGGGCAGGGACTGGTCAAAAGACAGTGCCAGCTTGCAGAGGTCCAAGAGGGCCCTGGGTGTATTTGGGCTCACGCTGCAGCTTTGACTGGCTCGCTGACAGGTAGAAAGAGGTTGCATTCACCGGGTAATTTCAGCTGAATGTACCGGGCTCCAGTCCGTCCGTAGTGATCTCCTAAATTCTTAAAGTGGGTTAAAATGATTGTTTTGTTTCAATGGAGTCTGGTGGATTTGAGTAGAGATGAATATAACAGCTTCAGTTCCCTGTAGGTAAATGCCTCATATACAGTGTATGTTCAGGGACCAGTTGAGGTCTCTGATCCCAAGTCACATTTGTCATCCCGTCTTTGGCTTTGTGTCCTTCATTATCTAATATTATTGGTCAATGCCTTCAAAGCTCAGGAAAATCGACCAATTGTTTAATATTCACTTTCTGTATGCAAATGCTCATGACATAAACATCAACTTGAAAAGAAACACTGACGTCCAAATTATTGTGTGTAAAGGTCTTTGGGCTCATACGGCCCAGTGAGACCATCACCGTTAAAAATTTGCTGAACCACCGAATATTTATACCTGCTAAACATCAAATCGACTGATGTTAGCTTTTACTTTGAAGCACAGAGGCACTACTGACTTTAAGCCCCACACTCTTATTAATAAAAAATGTGAGCATGCAAATTAGCATTTTGTCAGCAAATCGGTTTAAAAGTCGTATTTTGCCAAACATAGTGCACATTTTTATTTTTTTACTTGAATTCTTAGATGAGATAACAGAGCTGAACATTCTGATGTTTGACAACAGTATGCTAACTAGATGATTGGTTGAAATTATTTCACCATCGGATTCATTTCCAAGTTGGCAAACTGTTGAAGATCATTTCATATCACACTGGAGAAATGAATGCGTTGAACTCCGAGGTCATGATTAGCATTTCAAGCTTAAAGCTGGTTTATTATAATAGTTCTTTCAGCATTTTTGAGATCAGTTGAAAATTGCATGATTTCAGATGCAGGTTTAACCTCTGGGCAGATAAAGCACAGCTTTATATCCAGCAATAGGTCTATACATATTGCCTTTGTGACTTGACTTCATCCACAGGACTCCCATTCAGCTCTCTTTTGATACACTGTGGACTCTTACAAATGTGGACAATTATCCCCATTCAGCAACTGTCAATCCTGAAGGGAAGGGAACACTAAATACTCTGCATGAGGCCAGACAATCAGACACAGGTGTGACATATTAGGCTGATGCAGGTAATTACACAGGTGGGAAACAAAGGAGGGCAGGAAGTGAGGGAACCTAAAATGAGGCAACATTTGAGTGAGAAAGTAAAACGGGAAACCCAAGACAATAAAAATGAGGATTACCAAAAGGGGAACTTAAGTAGTTTGAGCGGTTGTGACATAATTATTTGCACCAGGGTGCATGGCCCATTTGAAGATCTGTTGCTTTATGAGTGGAACGAATGGAGCGAAAATGAATGCACACCTGGCTCTTCATCCACGTGAACATTGTTCAGTATACCTTGGTACAAAACTACAATACACTAGTATTTGTGTTCTCTTTCTGTTTAATTACATTAGTCGTGCCATGTCTGGCTCACATTCGTCTGCTGGATCAGCTGCTGCTGTGTTGCTGCAGTCTACACCGTCTTCTATCCTGGAGCAAGGCCAAACACTTCTCCCGACATTAAATCTATGACAAAGCTCACTTACTGCAGAATAGAAAATGTGATAATAAAAAAATATTTATTTTGACTCGACCTTCATTTTAAAAAAGATGATCTTTTATGACAAGAATCCTTGTAGCAAGTAGCAACACAATGATGTTTTCGAGAACCGACACAGACACTGCGCACTGATGAGAATGGGAAAGGTAAAAGAAGGAAAGAAACTCAACTCAATGTAACCACAGCTGATTAAATATCAATGCAGAGTAAGGCTAAAAAAGTTGCACTTTTTGTTTTTATATCCATGAGTTTTTCTAAAGGCCTGACACGTTGTAAACCCACACAGGCGATTTTAATGATGTTGCCTAGCTGGACCTGTTGTCAGGACTGTGTGGGAGAGCGCAGACTGTACACAGCACGACAAGCTACACCTTGATCACTTCTTTTCATATTAATCTGAACGGTTTTCCATTTCTTTACTGTACTCAAAGTTATAGCCAGAGACACAGACAAGACAAGAAATAACCAAAGAATAATGCATCATACTATAGCTTTTTTGTTCTTAACATTAATAAAATAGGTGACCTCGAGAGACACGGGAAAGGTCTTGTTTCAAATCATTACAATTGCAAATGATATTACAAGTTACAATTTGCACACATATGGCCTATAAAGAAAGTGTGTAATTGCTTCAAATTAGATAGAGCCCCTTTAAGTTTGTTATTGATACAGTATTTTTTTCTCCCACTGTATACCATTGAATATGGAGGGCCAAAAACATCTACATGAAGGGACAGAAACACAACACATAAGTGTGCTCCTGATATTCTCATTCATCTCTTTCAGAACATTAGTTCCATCAATATAAACATTTCCTGCACCTGTCTTCAAAATTAAATGGCAAATCTGCAACACCAGAGTTTTGTAGAAGCGTAAGGGGAGTTTCTGTTAAAGCGTCAAAAAATGAAACATACTCCTTTGATTTTAAAGGTATTTTGAACGTATTCATAAGATAATAAACAACTATAATCATTAATAACTGTCCAACTGTCAGAATTCCACTATGATGTCTTCTTTTTATATAGGTTGTTTTTCATTGGTCCACACGATGTTTACACCTTAATCATTGTCATTGGTACACAGAGTGAGATGACAGCACACTGTTGCTCTGCCCACCCCCGTCAACCTGGGCAGAGGGCGAATCTACAACAATAATGGAAAACACCTTTGTGGGTTTGTGTGTGTGTGTGTGTGTGTGAACCATGTACATTTATTTATGGTAGAACATGATTATTGCGATATGTGTTTAAAGTAAATTGGCAGAACTGTGTAGGAGAACACATGGTCAACCAGACGTTTCTTACGTAAATTACTCAGAAAGATCGAGATTTAACTCAAATACAGTTCAGCGAATGTCCAGATGGATTCTCCTTTAGATAGATTTTTTTTTCTATTACACATCACTTATTTAGTACATGTTCATAAGTAGCCATAATGTTAGCTCTTGCTGGCTGTTATAGCCCAACACTTTCTGTTAATGTTTCCAGTCCAGTGTTTCTGTTAATGACCAGCTCATTAAAGTTGTGCTGTTTCACTTGTGTTCCACATTGAACTGTGGTGAGGGACGATGTTTTTGTTGCTGTTAGTCAGATCATTTGCTCAGTCGACGATAGTGAAAACAGGTGTACATCATTAGGTGCTCTCAGGCGTGAGTGACTGAGTGCTGTCAAGTTTGAAGGGTAAAGCTGTCCTGCTGCAAATGTCATTGCGTTAAAGCAAGCGCACGTCGATAAATTGTGATTGGCAGCGGTCACAAAGGAATCCCAGGTCAAAGGATAACTCCGCCAACTCTACACGTTAGAGTGTGTTTACAGGTTTGGGGGCGTACTGCTGCATACGTGAAAAAGTAGTATAAAACCTTTTGTGGCTCCAGAGGATACATTTCCTCCAGTGACGCTACTCGGGGACTAGGCTGAATTGTGGGTAATGTAGGCACCTTTTTAAGACCTGGTGCCTACAATTCCCACGATGCATCTAAGCCCCTGAGTGACATCACTGGAGTCAATTCCAGATTATTTCAAAGTTTACTCTTGAAGCGCAAAAGGTTTTATACCAGTCTATACCATTTTTTTCTTTTTCCACATATGCAGTAGTACTCCCTGAGACCTGTAAACACACTTAAATATGTCATTTTGGTGGAGCTTCCTTTTAATGTTCTTTCAAGGTCTTGTATCAGGATTGACCTTGCTCATTTTTCCCCCCTGTTTTAAAGAGCTTTTGTTGAACATCATGGGGTCTTTGTGTCATTTAATTAAAAAAATGGGGGAAAAAAAGATACATGCAAAATTGTTTTTTTTCCCAGCAGGACTTTCTCCGACATCCCCTTTAGTGATCCCCCAGTAGCCTACGCCAGAATCTGAGGTGGCGGCTGCACAGACACTGACTGGCAGACAGTGAGTTTTTACATTCAGCTCACACAGCTACACCATCAATTACACAATTTGCACGCACTCAGTCAAGTGTCCACCCAATCAGAGAGGTCACGCAAACTACTGAAGATGCTCAGTGGTGGCGCTTGGAGATGGATATGCAAATTCGCACGGGGGCCCCACATTTACAATTAAATTAGAAAATGATGATGCTTTTGTTGATGGGACCCACGGGGCATTGTGGGTGCATGTCCTGTTTAGTAATCCATGGTCAAGCCATTACAAGGACCATTTGGACAGTTTATCGATCAATTACAGTAAAAAGGGGTCAACGGCACTGAAACACAGAGCAGCCACACAGAGCCGGTGGTCAGTATTGTATGTTAAAAAAATAAATAAATAAAAAAAATCCCCAAAAAATCCAGTGACTGATCATATGTGAGAAACAAGAGGCGTTTGTTTCCCACACTGTGAGAGCCCGCCGGAGCATCACACCCGCCTCACTCACTCCGCTGCTCTCTCATCCGCCGGGGCTGAGAGACCCGAAGCAGCCTGCGAGAGACACAGCGAGGAGGGGAGAGAGGAAACGGAGCGACGGAGATGGCGAGCATCAACATGGGGCCGAGAGCGCTGCTGCTGCCTGTGGGGCTCGCGTGGGTCCTTATGGCCGTCCTAACACCTAATGTCCGATGTCTGAACGGCGACGAGGACCAGAGCCAGGACACCGAGTGCAAGATGAAGAGCGTCACCGTGTCGGCGCTGCCGTTTCTGAGGGAAAACGACCTGAGCATCATGCACAGTCCGTCGGCCTCCGAGCCGAAGCTGCTGTTCTCCGTTCGAAACGATTTTCCCGGAGACGTCGTCGTGGTGGACGACCTGGAAAACACCGAGCTCCCCTTTTTCGTCTTAGGTGAGTCTTTGAAAACACAACGGCGTCCAGCGGTTCATTAGCCTCTAATTGAGCGGATTAAACCCCCCCAGCACTCTTTATTATTACACCGGAACATCTGTCTATTAGCTTAGGCCAGCTACACATCACGTTTTCACTGGTTTATCAGCTAAAATAGCTAAATAAACATGTTAAGGCTGTTAGCAGCAGTTAGCTTGCGTTTGTGTGTCATAATAAGCCCGCCAGTGGATGACTATTAATTTAGCGCCCGGCATTGATAACACTGTGTTGGGCTACATCACACTTAGCACTTCTTATTGCAATAATAGGCCGCATAGCATCCTAATGCTAGCACAAATTGTTGTTTAATTTCCTGCCAGTTGCAGCTAGCAATTAAATACCTCTGTAGGAGATTCACTTTCATGCCCTGAGTGCTCATTCATGAGTGTATTCTCCCTGACACCAGCTCACACACGTGGCTCACCTAGCTACGTGTGTGAGAAACTACTCGCTAATTAAGCTGCCAAACTGCTCTCACGTCAGCACAACTTTTATCTCTTGAATCTCTCTCTCTCTGTAGTGTCTCATGGTTTGTCTCCATGCTGTCCATGTCTTTTTTTTTTTTTTGTAACTGATTAAAATGCGACGGCTGACGGACTCGGGGTAGTTTTTTTTTTTTTTCAGGCGGTTTAAAAGCAAAGTTCATCCAAGTGCAGACCCCCTGCAAGTCCACATGACCCGTCATTTATACTGGTATAGTATTTATGCTTCATAGTCTAAACTTATGAAAGTGTCCTGATTTATCTTGAGAACAGACAGTGAACATAAAATAATCACAAAGAATCTGGCGTAGCATTCAGTAGACAGCAGCTGGATAAATATAGCTGATTATTGCTGATGAAGGTTCCCAGTCGGGCAGGTCATGGTAACTCTAGGTGCTGGGTGCAACTGGACTTGTTTCGGTTTCTTGAAGATGTTTCACCTCTCATCCAAGGGGCTTCTTCGGTTCTAACTGGAGATGAGTTGGCAGGCTTTTAAACTGTGTGCTGGAATGTCCTTACAGGGTCGTTAGGGCCACTTGTGGGCCGCTGGTCAAGCCGGCCTTCATGGGGGGGTTACTGAGGCCAGGCGAGCCCAGGTGTGAGCGGTTGTTGAGCTGTCTGGGGAGAGAACTCAGTACAGCATTGTAAGTGGGTGATAAGTAATGTCTCAGGCCACCTCCTCTGCTCATAGCTAGTTATTGTTCATTTGTCTGTGGAAATGAGCTGGTTGCTGTCCATGGTGCTGAATCACAATCGCACAGCTTCGTGGGAAAGTTGCTAGCATAGTGAAGAGCCCCCCTCCCTCCCCCTGAGCTACACAGAGCACCGACACACGCTGTGTGTGATCTGCAGTGGAAAGTTGATTCGACAACTTTGTGTCTGTTTGGGATTGTGTCAAGATTTGCTATTGTGGTGTGTTGTTAGTGGTGTACCCGGATCTGATTGTACAGTCATTTCATGTTCTCGCGGGCCAAGTCAGCAATCAACAGGAGAGCAGTTTAAAAGCATGTCTGGCATGTGTGTGTGTGTGTGTTGGCTGTTTTTATCTACTATGCGGTTTCATCCGGCTGTCTCTTTGTTGTCACGTTTTGGAAGCAGTTTCCTGTTTGAATTGCGTTTTCATACATGCATTTCACATGGATGCTGGTAGTTCGTGTTTCGCTCTGTTGTGACATCCTGATGCGTCAGATGTGCAAATGCAATCCGAGCTGTGGCTGAAAAAAGCCGCTTCAGTTTGTCACATATGCTTTTGCACACTGTCTCACAAATGAACTGCTCATCCTGTTGTCTAATTTATGTGGGAATTTGGACTCTTCTGAACTTTTTTGGAGGGCTTCTCTTTTTTAGCCTTGTTAAGATAGCATGGAGTAAAGAGCTGACAGGAAATAAGGATGACAGGAAAAAGAGGGTGACATGCAGTAATAAGCATCAGACCACCAGGACTGGATTTTTGAGCGGATGAAAGAGTTAATTTGTAACTTCTGTAGCTCAAAATGCATTATTACTTCTAAATTCAAACGCTAAACTTAAATTACACTATTCTTCTTCTGGGCTGGGCATTGTTTTAACGTCTTCAGTATCCAACGCGATTCCTCGAGTTTATACTGTTGTCAACAATAATATTGATAAATATTGATACTGTGGAAAATGAGTACTGAAACAGTTTCAAATATTCAGTAACAGTACTGATACCAGCTGTGCTTTCTTGCTCTGTCTTGTTTCCAACAGCGAGTCGACACACACGCCGCTGCACTGCTGTGCTGAGCAGCGCTGCTAAAGTGTATATACCTTATAGTCTAAAGTTATGAAAGTTTCCTGATTTAGCTTGAGAACAGAAAGTGAACATAAAAGAATCATGAAGAATCTGATGTAGCATTCAGTTAACAGCAGCTGGCTAAATATTCCTAATTATTGTTAATAACTAGGGGTGTAACGATACACAAAAATCACGGTTCGATACGTACCTCGGTTTTGAGGTCACAGCTTGGTTAATTTTCGGCACAGTATGGGAACAAAATACAAAACATAAATTTGCTTGTTGTGTATTCAGAACATTTGTAAACCAACAATTTATTGTAACATACAAAATACGAAAATAACATTTAAAAAAGATAGAATACTGTTGTAAAGTGCTGCCTGGTAATAAGTTAATCAATTATTCTCAAATAAACAAAATATATATAAAATTGCTTTGGTTTTCAATGAATAAAATATTCTCAAACAAAAACCATATGAAATATTATAAGCATACATTCCTCAGAGCTTGTTAAAGTTTTTTAACAAAACTTTTCCACAAGTAAAGTGCAGCACTAACAGTTCCAGCATGTAGCCCTGTTCAGTTTTACTCAACCTTCATATTTTTTGCCAGAAAGATTAACTTGTCCACATTGACTCCACCCATGAGTTATTTGTGAGTACAGGCTTTCATTCCGAAAATATAAGGACAAAAATATGCACTTTTGGACGATTTATTGACAGTCGCGTTTTTTGGGACAGGCAGCGACACAGTCACCTACACTGTAACTGTGTTCTCTGTAGCTCTCGTCGAACAGTGGTTTGCAGGTCGCAGACCCCAGCATCTCCGATGAATATATGTACACATGACTTGGATCGATGAGCAGGGCGATCGGAATATTTTTTCCTGGTTAGCGGACATGGCCGAGGACCCCTCTTGGGACGGGATTCTCAAACCACACCTCCAGCACATCTGGGACCCTCACCAGTTAAAATTAACACCAGATAAACTGTCACACCGGAAACATGTCTTTCTCCATTGCAATATTTAACCAGGAAGCCGAAGTGTTCCCAAGCAGGAGACTTTAGCGACAAAGGAGGGTCTTCAAGCTCAGGATTCTTGCAGGCGGAAAATAAACACATGCAACTTCCATTCCTGGAACTCACCCGTGCACAGCCCTTTACCGAACTGAACGTCCTGTACCGAAACAGTTCAATACAAATACATGTATTGTTACACCCCTAATATATATGTATAGGATAGGATAGGATATTACTTTATTAATCCCCAGTGGGGAAATTATAGTATATATATACTGCGAAAATAAATTATATGGTAAGATTTTGGAATAGTTTTGATTTTTGGACTTCAGAAGACCAGAAACAATCTGAACAGAAAGGCCCAGACTTTTTTTTAAATGTCAGCTCTATTGTGTGTGTGTGTGTGTGTGTGTGAAAGTCCGTCTGTGTGGCCCAAAATGACAAAATAATAATAATTTAGATCTACCTTGGTCTGTCACATGATCCACAACGTACCCTCACTCTGCCATCACTGCCCAGACATGCCCTGCTGCTCATCGCTAAGCTGCTGGAGAAGGCCACTGCTAGGCTCGTGAAACTAAAGACCCAAGGGAGTAAACAACTGGTCCGGTGAGTAGTTTTTGCAGTGGTATTCATTTGTGCACGGTGTATTCTTGCAAGATGACTGACGAAGTGAAGTGAGCAATGAGCATCCTCTGTGTCGTCCAACTCTGCACGCACACCTCTCACAAGTTGTAGCTGCTAGTTAACCACACACAGCGTGCTGTGGGGGAAAAGTATGTCAGGCTTTTTTTTTTTGTTTCTGTATGTTTCTCTTGTCATGGGCAAAGTGCATTAGAGAGATATCATGTGTTATTTAACTGTCAAGCTGTTTTTTCCTATGTTTCTAGAGGCAATGAGGCATAGACTGTGTTATTTCTCTAAAACTATGCAATATGCATATTCACATAATTTTGGACTATTACAGTATAAACACAACAATAATAAAGGAATTTGAATTTTGATTTTCTCAACCTCTCATTTAAAGTCAGTACTTGTTTGTTTATAACATTTACACACAAATTAAATATAATATGCATACAAATTATATAACTTTAAGAACCTTGCTGTCTTGCACGAATTTGATAGTCAAACTAAATAAAAGCACAAAAATATTTAAATACATGATTTCTATATCATTAAATTATTTTTTACTTTATTAATTTAGCACTAGGAATAATAAAGGGCAGATTATGAATGGATTAAATTTGTGGCTATACAGTACAATTTTTGAGTGTGTGTGTGTATGTTTTATGTGCATCAGATTGTAGTTTAACGATCATATTTCATTCTGCAGAGATGCCTCGTAAGGAGAGGAGGTTAAAGCAAAAACAAAATATATATATAATATGTACCTTCACCCCTCCTTTATTTAGACCTGAATCAAGGGTCTAAGGACAGAGGATGTCATTCACTATACAGATTGTAAAGCCCATTGTGGCAATGTGATTGTGATTTTGGGCAATATAAATACAATGATTTGATTCTCTGGCTTTTTACAAAAGGTTGGCCAATGCGCGTCTCTTGCTATCTGGGACGATCTTTTTCCACAGATTCAGGAAATCAACACAACAAAATTGTACATTAAATTCCTAGAACTTTCTAACCCACTTCACTTCTGGTGCTATATCCACACACATCTTGACCACAAGTCAAGAAACAAAAACACAGACAGAAATACAAAGACGAAAGTGTGTACAATACCTCCTCAACGAGAAGGAGACACACTTAGTGCAGTTTGGTCCTTAGAGTCCTGTGCAAGGTGTTGAATGGTCTCCAAGTCTTCTTTTTCTTCATCCTGCATGTTTAGGTGACAGTAAGTAATTATAACACTGTTCATCACTTCAGGAACAACACAAAGGGGTTGTTACATGGATGAAGCTCCACCTCTTTATCTTTTTGACTCTGGACGCTGTAGTCAGTGGCTGCCTTCTTGTCTATTCACAAAATTACTCATAAATAAAAAAAAATTCACATCTTGTAAGAGTATTATTCAGGATGTGTACAGATGAACTCACCTGCTCCACTGACAACATTTGCAGGACGCAGGACTGTTCCCTGTCGAGATCCTCTTTTGTTTGGCTGAGGAACTTTTGGAGGGGAGTGGCAGTGTCGGCTACTGTAGGTCGATGTGAGGGAATGGAGTTCAGTTGGAAGTGGTCCTTTCTTTCCTCAACAGGCTCGACCTGATTTTTAGCTGACTGGAGGCCATATACTTTGGGGACCTTCTTGTCTGTTGAAAGCAAAATAGATACTTTCAAGTGTTGTATATGTAATAAAAGGCATGTCCAATAAAAATTCAAATCCAACCGTTTCAGCATACAATTATTCTGTTATGTGACTCAGACACTCCTTAACAGGCTCACCTGCTGCTTTTAATTTAGTCACTAGGAAGATGAGACGGACGAGGAGGAGTTGGCAATAGAGGAATATCACCATGTGTGCAGCTCTAAATCCTTAAGACACCCTACATCACCATGCAACCCCTCGGCCTTACAGTACTTCCATCTCATCAGTTTCCTGGACACACTACACAACAACTTGTCTCCAGCCAAGCAGATGAATGGCTCAGAGCAGCCCAGGTACGTTGACATCTGGAACACACAAGTTTCCACTGAGTTACTCTTGTCCCCAACTGGTTCAGTGAACCTACTGATTATCTATGTTTGTCATCATCCTGTAGTATATGACAAAGGACACAAATTTATGAAGACAATATGACAAAGGGGACTTGGAAGGAGTGACCTCGATTGCACCCTGCACAGACAGATCACTGTAAATGTAGGATTTACCCGATGGGGAACTGTGTCAGGATCCTGTCAGGATCCAGTTCGCCCCTGCTCTGTCTGTGTCCGTGTTTTTCCTTTCTCCCCCAGGGCTGGGCAGGGCCTTCTGGTCCCTACTGCATCCACCCCCCTCTGCACACCTGCTGCTCATCTACTTGGTTCCCTGCTCTTCACACCTACAGCAGTTAAAAGCTGTTCTCTCCCTCCACTCTTCACAAGTTCAGAATACTCAAAAATATTTTTGTAACTGATTACATAAGAACTTTAAAGTTATGCTAATTTTTCGAGTTACATTATACTTAAAATATGTGTTCAGTTGACTTAATCTATATTCTAAGTTCAATATAAATTTAATTTCTCTTAACTTAATATTTTAATTTTCTTCATACTGAAGTGATTTGATTGAATGATGCTTATTAAAATTAAATTACATACTCAAAGATTAATTGTACACAACATATTATATCAATAGTATCTACTCAAAATATTACACTTTAATGAACTCAAATACTCAGAAAATCAGTCAAAATATTTACCACTTGCCAACTTAAAATGTATAAGACTTCCTGTTTTCATTTTGTAATGCTCAAAACCAAAAGAACTGCTATGGGGTCCATAGCAGGGGATCCTGCACTGTATTTTAAAAAAACAAATGCCCATATTTTGTAAAAGTAGCAACAGAAATATCTAAAATATAGCAAATGAAACAGAATGAAATAAAATAAATACATAAAGAAAATACAATGAAAAATAAATAAATAAATACAAATTAAATTGCAATTAGCAATCAGGGCATACCGATGAGTGAGGTAGATGAGGCAGTACAACAAAATAAAGTGAACAAAAAACTTATAAGAAGCCAACTGTGCACATGCGTGGACAGAAGTACTTTTAACATTTGAACAGACATTATCTGTGTCTTAAGAACATCCTCGAAGACACCATGATTGTTAAAGTACCTGTGCTTATTAAGGAAACAATACTGATATGATGTCACGACCCGCACGTCGTGATCCAGTTCATCACTTGGATGGTGTTTGTTTTTGTGTTCTTCTGTCTGTTTTATGTGGTGGTTTGTTCTGTGTCTCTCCTGCCCTTCCTGCTGGAGGTTACCGTGGGGGCGTGGTCTCAGGGGGATTCCCTACACACCTGCAGCTCGTCATCCTGCAATCACCTGTCCTACTAATACCGGAGCCAACCTGCTAGTCAGCGCTGGATCGTTGAATCATTCTCAGTGAGGAACGCCAGCTACTATGAGCCTTCGCTTATACTTGTTTGAACCTGCTAACGCTGTGTTTTTCCCCATCGTCTCAGACCTCCAGTCCTGAGCCTTTTGACCATCAGTCTCGCAGCCGAACTCAACACCTGGTGCCTGCAGCCCAACTCCGAGAGCCGACGCCACGCTAACCACCTGCCTCGTTACCACCTGTCCGGC
>OMLP01044521.1:0-16551 GCA_900302685.1 Spondyliosoma cantharus
AGGTTCGGTTGACTCCATGGACAAGGTTAACAGCTGACCCTAGTAGGGAGAGCCTGTGGTGGGGGTAGTTTCAGTCAGCTGATCATAGGGGTGGGGTGGGGGATTTAACAATCCTCAAGCCCACCAACCCAGACACACACACACACACACACACACACACACACACACACACACACACACACACACACACACACACACACACACACACACACAGAACAACACACACACGCACACACACACACACACACACACACGGACACACACACACACGGACACACACACACACACAGTGTGTATGCACACAAAAGATTTGCTGAGGTGGTAATCTACAGGATGCTTTGTTCCATGATCAAAAATAACTGTTCTGCAGCTGTCTGCGCTCAGTGATGCAAGGTAACCTGATACTGTCCCACAGCGCTGTTCTGCATGAGCTGAACTGGCCCCTGTAGACGGTCTACAAACACATGCCAAGTCGCACACACACCATCTCACACACACAGGCGCACAGAATATGTCCAAGGGCCCTAAAATGAATACTCTAATTTTCAAGTCCAAATTAAACTTTTATTCTTGAAAGTCTGTCTGTCTCCAATGTTTTTGCTGGTATCCCCCTACATACTAATACAAGTTCATTGGCTGACCCTGAAGAGGATTTTCAGGTTTTGCTGAAATATGGCTAATTGGTTTAAGGAACAAAAGCCTTTAGTGCACTCACAAAAACATGTGTGTCTTACAGGTAATATAAACCAATTGCTTGATTCTGGAAAAAAGCAGATATTGAACTGTCTTTTGTACAGATCAGCGTGTAAAGACTTATGAAGCAACGCGTACACACTACCGAGCTGTACAAATAGCCTGGAACCATCGCTTCAGATCGCTTAAGCTGCAGGTGTTTGGGAGCTCAAAGAAAACTGAAACGGCCGTATTAAGGTGCTTTATAGAGTTAGGCCTACAATCAGACACAAATATGACTTTCTTCACTTCAAGGAGTCTAAAAACTAATTTAAGCATGCATCAAAGAGCAAATATCAGGATATTCTTTTGGGGAAACCTTCAATAAGTATCCATGAGATATGGTTCCTTTCCTTCAAGCTGACTTGTAATTCATTTAACAATATATATCAGGTTGTAGCATAAAACAACAACATAAAACACATGACAAACTTGAGGATAATGCCATAAAAGTAGTTCAACGTACCAATAAAACAGCGTATATTAATACAATGTCAATATGATACTGTTGTATGTTGAGAAAATGTTTTATCACCCTGTAAAAGATGATTTAAGAAGTGTACTCCGTGGTGAAATGACTTCTATGCACCTTTTCTGAAGACACATGACAAATATGATAATTAAGTCAATGAATTGGGAAGATTATGAGTACCTGTATCTGCAGCGCAAATGAAAAATGTGGATGGAACTTTGACTCGAGAGCAGTTCACCGTCTTCCCTTTCAAATATTTGACAGTTTTGTCCTTCACATGCACTATAAAAACAAACTTTTTGTTTGAACTCAAAAAACAAGTTAGCAAGTTGGCTGAATTAGAGTAAACAAGTTGAGGTAATGATTATCTCAATGTGGTGATTTCCATCATATCTATTCTTTAAACTCAAGCGTTTTTAACTCTTAGGAAATGCATGCTGGGAAATATGCTAATATACTGATCACATTTCTTTTGATCTTACTTAAATGAGTTGATTGAACTCTGGAAAGTACATTCAGCCAACGCAACATTTCAAATTCAAAGACTAAGTTAGAAGAACTTGTGTTTTTAAGTTCTGATTTTAAGTTCAATCAACTTTTAAAACTATATCTGCATTAAGTTAATTCGAAAAAACTGAGTTGATTCCATGCTTTTCGTTTATAAATTAATCTGGTGAGCAGTAAATCTCGCTCAGCCTCGTGCTAGCCTGGCCGGCATCATGACACCCCTCTCCTCCTGTATCTCTCTCCAATAATCTCTGTCCATCTCCTCAATGTTAAAATAGAAAAACAAGAATTTATTGTAATTAAAAACACATTTAACTGCAGGGTAATGCACGCACACGTCAGGTAATCCCATGTGTGCTGGAGAGGCATGTATGCAAGACACCGAAATCGATTAAATAAAAAAAAAAAAAGCCCCCCCTCGCTGTCATCCCCTCAAATCCACATACTGTACATTATACCCACACGAGGCTCAGCGTCGTCGTGTATCAGAGTGAAGGAGTTAAGCCTCCTAATCAGATGACGGGGATTCAGCAATCGGCTGGTAAAAATAAAGGCCCGCAGCTCGGCTCTTACGCGTGCCAGCTATTAGGCTAATCCTGACAATGAGAGGAGTTTGAGGGAAGATTTGATGGGTCGTCGGGCGTGATGGGAACGACTCAAGCCTGTTATCAGGGGACATCTGGATCGAGGATGAAGCTGCAAAGAAAAAAAAAAAAACAGCATGTGTTTACTTTGGAAAGTCTAGTGGAGACGGGTCCCCATGTAATAACTCGGCTGTATCTGAGCCCAATAACACACCTCGGTTATTTGTTTGGATTTTATTCAGAGATGCAACCAGATATGAGTGTGAAGAGAAATGCTGCATGACGGTGAATTAGGTTATGCAAATAAGGCACAGTAATAATGTGATTTAACGTCCCCTCTCCCCATCCATACCTTAGACTTGACTAGCGCGGTTCTAATTTTAATTAGATTGGATTTACATAACGATTTCCCATTAACTGGGTCCCCGGTGACCCCTCACTGATGGCGCCAACTGGTTCCCCGATCCCCTTTCCAACACACACACACACACACACACACACACACACACACACTCGCTGCACACTTACAGAGTTTCTCTCACCATTACTTTTGACTCTGTAGGAGGTGTGACTACTTAGCGATGCCAGGAGTGTGCCATTAACACGTGGAGCATGTCTCATAATGTCACTGTATAAAAATGTTGTCAACAAGTGTTAATTCATCAGGCAGAGACGATGGCTTCCAGCAAACGCCGCATGCATGAATTTTAATGGTCACTTTAGGGGGATTTTTTCTGTTCCTTCAAAGTAAAAGCTACCATTTATTATATTGGCTAAATGTGCATTTGCACGGATCAAGAAATTACACCTCATGATGGAAAAGCTATGTATTAAATGTTTTTTGCGAGAACGACTCATTAATTACCACGGGCAGGTGCTCATTTTTATGAGGGAGGATGGCAAAAACCTGACCCAACTCCATACCAACCCTAACCCAAACCAAAACTTTCTCCCCGCAAATATTTTGTGACTTGATGGCTTGGTCTGGTGGTGTCACTTCACCTGAATAATCAGATAAATATAGGAAATCTAGGCTACAGGTAGCCTCTATGAAGATCATCTGTCTCTATGATCTTCTCTTTCAGGGATTTGCAGTTTCCCTCAAATCACCTACTGAACGCAGGACACAAGCTAACCGCCGTCACATCACAGGTGTTCGATACCAGACGCCGCAGCACAACTTTGGACAGCGGTTTTCGTATATTTTTCAACTCCCAAATCCGAATCAACAAACACCATTCCCCGATCCGTCCCTGGGTTATCGCTACTTCCCTGCTCCTTCGCAGAAGGTGGTGCATTGTTTAACACGGATGAAAGCCCTGAATCGGTTGTGCACCCCGTGGGAGGAAAAGCGAGAGGTAGGGGGCCTCCTCCGTTATCTCTTGACACACTTACACACACATGCTTGATGCCTTTTTTTCCTCTGAACTGGGGCACATTTCAAACAAATCTTCCTCCGCCTATCACATCCTGCCCTTTGCGGTTTACACCGGGAGCGGGCAAGGGAGGAGGGAGGCGAAGAAGAAGAAGTGGAAGAAGAGGAAGAAGAAGATCAGTCTTTTGAGTTGACCTAAAAACAACTCCTCGCGGACGCTCTCCGTGTCTCAAAGACACAAGGCCACACTATCAAATATTTACCAAAAAGCTGTACCCGATCAGCGTGCGTGGTAAGAAAAGGTCTTTGAAAATGATTCAATAGCAGCTGTGCAGATGTACGTCGGAGCTCTCGCTCTCTCCCTGGTCTTTGAATGATGATGTGGAGGGAAGGAAAAACACTTCCTTTCTTTCCCACTTGCCCTCAATTCAACTGAGTGATTATATGGGCCAGTATAGACTCTGTGAGTGTGACGGATGCTAGCTGTAATTCTTTCAATGCTCTGGGATCATGAGGGAGCATTTGCATATGTATGATCGGGGCTGCACAATAAGTAATCTCGCCAACACACGCGTGGATTCACTGCACACCAGTGACTTAAGCCCTCAAACCCAATTTCACATACTCTTTGCAATTAAGGTGCCCTTTTTTTTTTTTTTTTGCTATTTCGGATTACCATGACTCAGCATGTGTTTGATAAAGCTGAAAAAAGGGAACTCCAGAAAAGCATATCATTCATATGAATATGAGTCAAAGCACTCAGTGGTGTGCAACTGTGTCTTTTTCCTCCCGTTGAGGCCCATACAGTGACATCAAAGCTGCACCGCTCACACTGGCCACTAGGGGGTAGAGGTCCTCTGCTCTGAGCGCCTCCACGGGCAGTACAGGAGGAAGGGGAAGGTGGAAAAAAACTGATGCCATGATTTCAAATGAGCGGCCTTGTAAACATGCCACAGACAGTTGTTAAAGATGATAATGAAAACGGAAGGGTGCCAGAGTGCACCGCACAATGAATCCATTTTCCAATATGCATATACGGGGGACGAAGGGAAGGGAAGCCAAGGGGGAGATCTTGGTGGCAACTGTCGAGGTGAACATTTTTGATTTCACGTCGTCAAGCAGGAGCCTTTAAAAACGTCGCCGTCTTTAAATCCTTCAACCCCTCGACGGCATAACAGCCTCACTCACTTCTTGAAGGCAATTACTGTAGCTTTTAATTGCATTGTTGTGGAAAGCGACATCTCTGTCACTCAACTGTGTCCGCCCCGTTCGCTCGGTGTATGCCGCTGTCACTCACACCGCCGCCAGGTGTTGGTTTGGGACAATGTGTGTATGTTTTCTTGGGTATCTGTGTGTGTGTGTGTGTGTGTGTGTGTGTGTGTGTGTGTGTGTGTGTGTGACGGAGTGGCAGTGACACATTTGATCAACTTGTTTGCGGGGGTGACAGTGTCTAGGAGGTGACAACAGGAAGCTGATAAAGGCTGATTTGCCTTTCTACAGGTGACACCGCGTTGTCAGCCACAAAGTCTGCATCATCTATAGAGCGGCCATTGGAAAAAAAAAAGTATCTTCTCATCTTTTCTCTCCTCTTCCTTCTGCCCTGATAAGATCTTGTGTACTGTCACGGGAACTGACGGGAGGCGATCCAGGCTAGAGGCCACCGCTGGTAGCCTCAGAGCACTGTGGATCACTGTCAGTATCGGCCGGCATGTCCATCACAGGTCTGACCTCAGGAAGGGAGGCTCGAGCTGGAGGCTGAGGAGCCAAACATAGAGCTGCGGGAAGGAATAGAAGAAGCTGATTGATAGAGATGGAGCGGAGATAGGCAGCCGGAGAGAATGATGCATCGGATCAAGGGAGGAAATTCTATGCGACGTGGTGAGGAGGAGGAAGCTCTCACTGACAGAGGACGGTGGACAGGAATGGAGGCAAGAGGATGCTTGTATAGGAAATAGTAATGAGGGAGCTAAAAACACACTAACACAGAGAAATGATATTGCAGAATTTCCGTTTGCTTAGTTACACATACAGAAGTTACGGAGCAACGCTGTCATTCATCTAAAGTCATGCGTCCACCTCTATTTTTGGCCTCTACAAGTTTCTGAGGGGAAATATCAGGCTCTTTAGCTGCTAAATGCTCAACTATGTTCACCAGTTAGTTGCTAACTGCGTCTATCTTTCATCTGGTAATGAGCAGAAAATGTGCAGTTGGTTTTAAGAGCTCTTTCACTGAAAACGGCTGCCTGCTGCTTCCATAAATGAGGCTATGAGTGGTGAGAGTGAACCTAAAAAGGGGAATTAGCAGACAGCTAAAGTGTGAGTTGGAAGCCAAAGGGAGCTAGCCGACGGAATCAGGTGACAAGTAGGTTCATCAATACGAGCGACCTCTTTAACATCGTCACTTTATACATTGTTATTTTAAAATACATTCATCATAGTCGCTTTGATACACATGGTCTGAATTTTCCATAATACGTTAACCTTTTTGCTGAGATGCACAAAGGTAGCTCCAGAAACTCGTTAGCTTAACTTAGCATAAAGACTGTAAACGGAGGGAAAGGACTAGCTTGGTTTCCCTCATAGGTAACACAATATGGCTAACAGCAACCCTGAAGCTCAATAATTAACATGTCTGTACAAAAAATGCATTGTAAAGATGACAATTTGTGTCCTTTTTATCTCATCTTTTTATTTGTTTTGGCTAACCCAGAAGTTAGCATCACTCTGGTTCCCTCTGCAGGATATTTCAATTGAATACTGGATTATTGCAGATAATAAGGTCCAAGGTAAACATGAGTTTATGAGTTTATAAGTTTTATTCAGCGAGATAATCTTCACAAATGATTGACATGAAAATATCTCAAGCCTGTGTTAGCCACAAACTGTATTTCAGGCATTTACCCAAAAAAACATTCATAAAAACCCATTGACTTTGAGTGGAGGGAACAGGAAGTGCAAATTAAGTCAATTTTATTTATGTAGCCCAAAATCACAATCACACTGCATCAGTTAGCTTTACATTCTTCACAGAGAACGACTGATTTCGACCCTTGATTCAAGTGAGGGAAGTTAGCAAAAATGCTAACTCACATCCGGGCTCTTAGGAACCATTCCTGCGGCACTCTATCAGAAGTAGGAGCTAACGCCTCACAGTCTAGCCCAGAGGTAAAGCAAAAATACAGATTAAAAATGATCCAAAAAGTTTCATATGGGAACAAAGAGAGAGGTACAAGCTAATTAACTTGTAACCCTGAACAAATTGCTTTCAGTCGGCACCAGATCTGCCAGATTAACAGAAGAGAGCTTTTGTTGAAATGTAATGATGATGGAGGTATATGAGCATCAACACCAACGAAGAGCCTTATCATTCCAAGCACACGTTGTCCATTAGTGGGCGAACAGACTTGAGCTGATTAATTGATTTTTAATTGGCTTAGGCGACATGGCGGCCAGAGGCACAGCATGATGGCTTTATGGGGGGGGGAAAAAATCTGTTTGACAACCGCTGGTCATTGTTATCCACACACACACACACACACTTAGTAAACCCCATTGAGTGTGTCTGTGATGATATTAATTGAGAGGTAGAAACTCCATGCCCCCTCATGCCATGCAGCTCGCCATGAACGGGATAATCATCAGGACTATGCACTGGCTCGAGCTCCCCCAGCCCACAATCCTTTGCTGCTGGGAGTTCTCTGGGGCTTAGCTGGTGTCAGGAACCCTATTCATCCCTCAGCTTTGCTCTGACAGAGCAGCCTATTAAACTTGCCTTTATTATTGAGGGTCTTGATACACCCTAAACTAAAGTCTTGGGCGACTATCACAGTTGCTATTGGTTTTATTTCCACATTTATTATGTGCGGACACGCAACCGAGCAGCATCTGGAGAGCTGCGTCTTATAAACTGCTGCTGTTCTAACGTGGTTATCCAAGCATCACACGTCCGCAAACTCACAAACAATATGGCTAAACTCTTTTTTTTCCCCTGCATAATTTTGTCAGCGCTCCTTCTTCCAGGTTTATAAGCCAAATTTGGCTATGTGAAGCCTCCCCGAATGCAGGCTCTGGATGACGGAAAGCGCAGAATGAAATATGATTTTGTTCGGCTCGCTCTCTGATACCTCCAAGACTCTTCACAGCGGGGGTTATAATGCTGAGGAGGGGAGGGGGGGCTGCTGTGCGTCGATGCAATCTCTGAGGTGAACACAAATCGGAGACTTGCCTGGCGAAAGCGATGATTCATTGCGGGAGACGCAGGACTTACTGTAAAGGCAATTATCAGCAATGCGAAACAGACGATGTTGATACACGAGCTGAGGTGTACTCTGCAAATCGGAGTTTGTTAGCATTACTCATTGCTCCTAAAGTCGACAGCGCAAATAGGCCCGCTCACATACGGGAAATTGTCTGGTAATGGAGGAAGAAAGCGCCTATTGTCAAGGAAGCCAGCATCATTACGACAAGCTACCGCATTCATTACCGAGCATATTATGTTGCTCGAGTAAACATATCAGAACATCACATACTCTCCAGCGACATCACAGTGTGAGGGTCCTGATATACCGTGCCCTATTTACACTCTACATCCGATGTAAAGAACTGGCAGTGCTACAAATGATCCGTGGCCAGTCTTATCTGAGTTTGGTATTTCTCTCGAAATGGGAATTTTGCCTGAACAATAATTACACTTCCACTCAGCTGCTTATAGCTGAATGGCCGCTGTGAAGCAGCAGCGGAGAGCGAGGCCGGATGCCTCTCAGCATTAACTATCTCTCTGTGAAATTCTGCAAATGAGGAGGATTTCAGCGTTGCCAGAAACTAAACGGGCTGGAGTAAATCACTGTGGTCAATAATCCTGACCCAATGCAGTAGCTAAACTCCACTGACATACCTGCCCACACCCACTGATTTTCCTCTGATTCCGGCTTCTGCAGATTTTGGTACTTGGCGGTTTTTCTTCTTCTTCAGGGTGAATATCATTTGCGCAGATAGTAATTTTTTCTCTGCAGAGTTTTTTTTTTTTCTTTCTTTCTCCAGATCGGAGCGGAAACGGCTTTTCTAATCCCCATAGGAGACATGAATTTGGGACACATTCCCCATTTTACTGCATTTCTTAATATTACAATTGGAGCCAAATGTGAGCGTTTCATTGAAGCAGAACGATTCTGATCACGAATACCAATAAAGCGCTATCACTGACTGACTTTTCTTTGTACGTGTAATCGCTCTCATAACGCAACAGAAGAAACACACCAGTCAAAGTCGGTGTTCAGTTTCACCCTCCTTTCCTCTCTTCTTCCCGCGTCTGCAGTCGGTATCTTTAGATCTGCCCTGATTTCCATCTTCCCTCCCTGAGTGGCTTCAACATTAATTTTGTTTTTAGTAGTGAATATGTATTGGCATTAATCACAGATGATAGAAATTTGCAAGTTTAATTCTGCCCTCTGAAATCTCAGCCGCACACTGCCTGCTTATGAATATCATTTTCTTCCTCCCCACAAACATTTGCTGTAAAAAAATAATAATTACATCCGGATAAAAAAGCCTCGATGATAACTCAGTGATTTCAAGTGCACTTAATGGTCTATTGTCTAAATTTGTCAAGTGCTAAGAGTTGTTTTGTTGTCTTTTAGAGCGGTAATTAGCCAAGTGCAGTCTGTCCTCAAACACCGTATCTACATGACTCAGCTATTCCAGACAATTTATCACCGGGCTGTCACAACAATGGAAGCTAATGAAGAAAATGGGCATCTCAAACATTCCCTTTTCAAAAACTCACAATGCTGCGCCCTCTGTCACAGCAGCACACGCTGTACCTTATGACAGCTTTCTTCAGTTTCACTATTGCTCTACTTGTTTATGTTGAATGAGCAATTTGAAATATTACATCCTTTATGTGAGTTGTTCCTAACATCGTGTTTTAATCATACGTCCAGGAAGTGGATGTAGCTACAACAATGTCTTCATCCAGCTGAATAGTCTTTGTTTAAATGGTCAAGTGTGCATCTATGAATGCTACTCTTGCATTGACATTTCACATACACATTACACATACACATTAAGCGAACTATTCACATTAAGCGAACACAAAAAAACTTCACATTAAGCAAACTATTCCAACTAGCTTGAAAATATATATTTTCAGCTATTCCTACCAGAGGTAGATTTCATCGTTCGATGTCAAGATTCAGTTCCCGTCGGACAGTTCGGCAGGAAGAATCGTTCATATCGTTGGTTCAGTCGTGTTTCCGGTACAACGACGTTTAGCGGTGAATCATGTAATGCACAGCTCAGCTCCTCGTTCTCAAACAATCGTGCTAACGGTCAACATAACACTGTAGTTCAAGGCAAATACCTAGCTGCAACTTCATGATTATGTGTACTTTTAGACAACACAACAGTTAACAGCTAAAGCCTGCAAGCCAAGAACGAATGACTGACTGAACGAGAACACCAGAATTGGAATCAGTGAACGAACGAGAACGATGACCTACGAACGAAATGAAATGTTTCTTTTTTCATGGAAACGGTTGCCATGCTTTCCTGTTTCTCAATGGCTAAAATTCGAGGACAGTGTCCTAGACTCAGCATATGATTGGCTGCCTCTCAGTCCTCTTCACCACTCTGATAACTTAACAGTGAACAACACAGCTAGTCTGTGAGAATGAAAGAACGAATGGGAGAGAAGTGAAATGTGGAATCAGGTCAATTCGTTCGCGTTTAAGAGTCGTTCCTTCAAACTGATTCGTTCGAGACCGATCACTAATACCTACTATGTATCTATTGCTGTACACTAACCATTCAAACTAACTGTATTTATCCATTAGCTACTATCAGCTAACTATTCTAGCCATTCAACCCATGTTTTTAAGCTATGTCAACTGTTAACAATTTCCAACAACTAAGCCATGACTTTTAGCTAACTTTGTCAACTCTTATAGCATCTTTCAGCTTATGATTCTAGCCATTTATTCATTAAGATAGAAGCTAACTAGTCGGCTAACAGTCGTGGATTAATGGCTGCAATGATTTGTTGACAAAGAACTGACATCTTCTTTAAGCTAACGATTTTAGCCATTTATCCAATTTAACTATGACAACTGCTTAATCAATAGCTTTCTTTGAGCGAATTATTTGAACATTACAAGCATAGTGTTTTCACTGTAAGCTAACCTATGCATTACTATTAGCTAACTCTTCCAACCATTTAACAATTATTTTTAGCCATGTCAACTGTTTATGTAATACTTTCAGCTAATGAACCCAACCAGTTAGCTAACTGTGTCAACTGCTTGTAGCCTTTTTCTATTCTGGCCATTTAACCCAGAAGCTAGAAGCTAACTAGTTGGCTAAAAGTCATGGATAAATGGCTGAAATTGTTAGCTGAAAGAAGAACTGAGGTAGCTATGTGAAGTCTATTTTCAGCTAACAATTCCAGACATTTATCCATGACTTTAAAGTGGTCGGGATACGGAGGTTCTACGGTTGAGAAAATGTAGTGCCAAAAGAAAGGCCGGTCTGACGACGATGTAAAGCGGTGTCAGTTTTCTCTATACAATGTACACTTGAACTGATATAGATTTTTTTTAGGTGGGGTTTGTTTTAGGTGGTTAAAATTCGCTTTGCATCTGGACTCCGTTCACTGCAGTACAAAGCTGAGCGTCTGGGCTGGAGCGGCTCTCTGCTTCTCCAAACTGAGGCTGCGTTGATCAGCAGTTATGGTGGGGAAAAGACCGACTATAGATGTGTACTTTATATGACCCCACTTCAAAAAACCCGAATTTCTATTTCAACTGTGCAACTATTCAACAGTGTATCAGTTGGTTTTAGCTAACCCTCCCAACCATGTATGCATTACCTTTAGCTAACACAATCTCAACATATGGTTTTCATGGCCACCGCAGAAAGACCCCCCTGTAGTACAAGTACCTGCAGTTGTGAAACACTAATAGTGTGATAGTATGATAGTGCCATTGCCATTTTTGGACTTGAAGTTGTTCCTTAATTTCAACCAATTTTGTTAATGTTTTAGGTTTTTTCTGCTCTTTTTGAACATTTATCTCGAGGCTTAGACCCATTCCCGGCCGTTGTGCTCTCATGAACAGGATTTAAAACAACAATTTAAACAAAATCTTAGACTGGACATGGAGTTCACAGTCGGTGCACCTGTATACTAGCTTATATAAAGCACATTAAAGTGCAGCAAAATGTTTATATTTTTGAAATTTATAGACGTTCCATTATGAAAGAGACGTTGGATGCACTGGAGCGTTCACATCATCACTGTTTGACTCACGGCTCGCTGATGACTTTTAAGGTGTGTGTCTTGACTATAACCATGCGCTTTGCACAGCGAGACATAGAGAGACTCTTAATCCTGTCTGTCATTTATTGTAGGCACGTATGTTTATGCCACGCCAAACGCTTCACAGTCTACCAGCTGATACTGCAGCCACTGCTTGAACTAATTAAACCCATGGTGAATAATACGCTATTTTCCTTTGCCTTTTCACTGGAAAACAAGACTCTGCAATGACTATATTATACGATATAATGGGCAAAACTTCAAATGCAGGAATGTAATTGATCACCTTTACCCCTGGCTACAGTGGAGGAATAAAGGGCGCCACATTTAGGTTGGGAGGTACGAGCATACAGAATGATGAGCGGGTCCCCCTTGCACACTCCACCAGTGCCTGGGTAAACCTGAGATATATGGATGATGATTGACTTTGGTAAAGAAGATCCAGCTGCGTTATTTATTACAGTATTATTATTTGGAGTCACTGAGTTCCCTGACACTGAGATCTCCTTGAAGAAATTCAAGTGAGCTCCACCGTAGGTTCGCCACCTCGCCTACTGTCTCGATTGTCCTCTTTAGATGATCTTCCTCTTGTTCACTGGTGTATGTGCAGCAGAATGATAATAGAGTCCCATCATTGTAAGGAGAATCCGTCCTGAAACGGGAGGCAGAGGCAGCTGAGTCCTTTGGATCATCTCTCTGCAGATTAAAAGCTTATTCAAATTATATTTCTCCCTCTCTTATTAACAAGGCGAGCTTTGCATTCCCTGCAGAGAAGTGCTGGTAAGTAGCTTTGCAAACATTTGGGTCCAGAAGCGCACAAATTGAAGCCTGAATGAGCTACTTCTTGTTTGTGAAATGAATGCCCAAAGACGTAAATGGATTATGAGTCATTTAACAATATTGTGGAAAACAAATGCGGTAATTGTTTTTTTCGAAGATCGGATATTGACTTAAGTAAATTGTTTAATCAGTGTTAGAGAAAGGCGAAGACTCCTCCTGTATCTATACATCAAATGAACATCAAATGAATTTTGCAAACAGATCCGCCCAAACATAGTTAAAAAAAAACCAAAACGTGTTAAACCAATTTTTGCTGAAAACAAAACAGGATTTTTCTAAATGACATTTCTCAGGCGCAGTCGAGCCGCTTTACGGACTCCTATTAGCAAATGGGTTTGCCATTTAGTTAAAAATGTAGAGAGCCAAATCACAGCCGTATTGGAGCAAGCATGCAGCAAATGGCAGTATTTCTTTGATGGCTCCATTTGTAGGCTTCCGAGCACTCACACTGGTAAAAGAAATAAATCATGTGTACTGTCAGCGGAGGAAGCTTAGATCTCCACAATAGTGATGGGCTCTGCTGTACCAGTTCTGCTTTGCTGCAGCTTTTGGCAACTTGGCAGCCCCGACGCTTTGCATATTCATGCAAAACTATGCCTGACGATGAAACTGCAAAGCCCTGACACCTTGTTGCAAACACAGTTGATATTACTAAGAAGCTGGCCCTCAGCATCGGGGCGCGGATATTTTTACTGTCAGCAAGGTGTCTGCGTTTCACCGCAGTGTTTCCTGGAGTCGAGAAACATTCGGGTGGCGAGAGATTCAGCTCTTCAGCAATGGCTGGTGATGAAAATTAAACGGCACCTCGGCACACCGAACAGACAGGAATTGTTTTAATGAAGCGGAGCCGTATTTTAAAACAAACACATCGAATATTGATGCTGCGGAGGAATCTTTTGAGGGCTTCTATCGGTTTTTCCAAACCACAGATGAAGATTTGTGCTTGAATTATTAATGCCACCGCTTCAGAAGTCTCAATTTGCATCCTCGACTGCTTATTACATGTTACATCCTGACAAACACAATCCGTACAGAGCAAACCCACTCGCCGAGATGATGGGTCACTCAAGCCCACACTGCACGGCTGTTGCGTTTTGGCTTTCAGGAAGTCTCGGCACATTTACAATCATGAAACGGCGCTAACTTTCCAGTAAGCGTCCGTTTCATATAGTCAGGCCCTATTCCGATCCGTCTAAATGAATGATGTGTAATTACCGTCCCAGCTCCCCTCCTAACCCCCTGTGCTATGTGCATGCACAAGCGCAGCCACGGCACACTGCCTCGAGAATTCAAGCCGCGATGTCATATCAGATTATGAAGAATGACCTTTGTCTTTGCTGTATCACAAGCCCGGAGTCTGTACTTAATCAAAGATGATTAGTTCAATTTACTAAGTCTGCTCGGTAATGGGTGCGCAGAGGGCCGGTGGCGCCGGGGAGAGGTCAGACCGAGTGAAATTCAACCCCTCTGTCAGCTGAATGACGTGTGTGGGTAAACACTCACAGTGGCTCAGCTGGTGAGGATGCCCTTCATCTGCAACATTCTTGGTTTACACATTGTGCTTCATTGTCTCAGTTTCATTTGGTTTGGCTTTGTATATTTCTGCTAGTATTGTCATTGCAAATCTGTCTCACCAACTGGTGTCATCTGTCCAATGAATACTGAAAACACATGGTTTTGATGCCATTATGTTTTGAACCCCTTCTTATTCCGTGAAATGAATTCAAGGCTGTTGTTGAAACACATGGAATACAGGGATGGTTTTGGGCTCTTTTGAAAGGTTATAAGCTGATTTTTTCAGAAGCTCTGTAAGTGCTTCTGGCATTGATCTATAAGAGTTTGAACACACTGAATTATTTATTTATTTTTCTCGAATGCATTTTTTAAATCAAAGCTAAGCCTGCAGATGACCTGAACTGTTCCTATGAGCTGGAAAAAAACACTGGGTCCACATCATATAGTCTGACATGGTCCAAGTATAAATTAGGTAACAATATCACTGCAATTGGACATTAGTCATGTATTAACATCATCATTATAGTGCTTTATTGAGTTTTTGCATACGAAATAGTCAAAAACAATTGCTTGGATGGAAAAGCAGCCTACCTAAGTGTTTTGGTTTTAAAAATTGTAATAAACTACTACATGGTGCATCGGTCATCCGAAAGCTGGTGTGCTAGTGCAGGGCCGGCTAGGCATAGGCGATATAGGTGGTCGCCTAGAGCGCCATCTGCTGGAGGGGCGCCGTCAGACTATTGGAAAAAACAACTAATAATTTTCGATGCCCGTTGGCACCTCCCGCCCCGCCTAAAAATCTCTCTGAAAATAACAAATATTAACAAAATAAAGAAAAAGATAAACAATGACATGCTTCTCACTTATGGTGCTGAGTGATGAGTGATGTGTGGTCATTGGCTGCGCACCTCAGAGGGTCAGATAGATGCCACAGAGGTCCGGCCACGTCAAGAGACATTTTTTGTGAAGATGTTTCATTTGTATTAGCTTGCTAGCTAGGTTGAAATAAAGCAACGCTGGCTTAACTCAGTAGACAATGACTGATGGCTAACTTACTGAGAAGGATAAATGAATCATGAATCAAAGCAGAGGCCAACCTGTCCAGATGTGCCTCCGGTGCAGGTTGTACTCTGTGTTCTTTATTGTGAAATGGTAGTGAATCTTTTATTATAAGTTAATTATAAATGTTATGTTGAACACACCACTTATGCAAATAACTGCTGCAAGCTGCAACAGTTGTTTGTCCTATTCTGTCTGCTGTATTTTTTATTTTCATTTTTGCTTGTACAGTAATAAGTGAATCTAGTCTTTATCTGTCTAGATGCACTCAAAAAATATTTCCAGACGTCCCTAACAGCAGCTGGAGAGGAGCCTTCTGATGCAACATCCACACCACTCTCTGAAGCAAGCAAGTTTAGCCAGTTGTTTGTGGTCTCTTACGCACTGCTATGTTGTTGTTGTCATGATTATTACTATTGTTGTTGTTGTTGTGACTGAATGGTACTAGCTTGTTAGCAATTACAGTAAATTTAGGTTTTAGGCAAATAAAATAAAGTTTATTTGTACAGTACCTACTTTATATCAAACCTTATTAATTATTTTATTAAATGACGTAGAATGACACAACAAACTTAACAGTATGGACCGTATGGCTACCACATCAACCTCACCACCCACTTCTGAAAGTCAGCTTGAAGCAGGTGAGTTATGCAATTGCATGTTACAGCTGTAGTCACATTACTGAACAATACTATGGTTATTCATAATTTATGCTTCAGATGTGTTTATTGCCTGATGTGCTGTTATTTGTAAATCACTGTGTGACCTTAGTGAAGGATTAATATCTATATTTGCATGTGTGTTTGATTTGCTTGCAGTGACAGTTGCTGCTGCAGAGAGGAGCTTCTCCAATTCTCATCAAAACATACCTGAGATCCACCATGTCTCAGGAGCATTTAAATGGACTTGCACTGATGAGCATAAACCGCGAGGTGTCTAGGCAGGTGTCAGTTAATGACACAATAGATGCCTTTGCTGCAAAGAAGTCCAGGCTTGTAGAATTTAGTGGAAAGTTAGTTGAAAAACATACTGGAAAGAGTGACTTGAAAGTTCATTGTTGATTATCAAATAAAACTGTTGTGAGTGTTGAGATGGTTCAGATGTGGTCATACAATTGTTTGATGGTGTTTTTTTTTTGGGGGGGGGGGTAATCTCGCCT
>OMLP01044522.1:5139-15309 GCA_900302685.1 Spondyliosoma cantharus
AGCTAAATCAACCTATAAAGAATGATTAAATGACTGAGGGTGTGGACATACATTACTCTGTGTGGCTGTGGCCATCACATGTACAATAAACAGAAAAAGGTGTGTCGGGTATGAGAACACAAAACTCAACTGTCTTTTTTCCTTGATGGTAAGTTTTGAATATGTTAAAACTACTATAGGCCAACAATTGTTATTCACTCAGTACAGAAGATCGTTACTCAAAACAACAACTCTTTACTTAAATCTCTTGTTTCCTTTTTTGTCCTGCAGGTGATCAGAAAATGAAAACATCTTGACCTGCACCGAGAAGAAGTGACACCAATTTGTTTAGAATTTCAGCTTTTTCTCTTCCATCTTTAGGTTATCCAGTTGAACTCAACAGTAACATGATTATCAGTGTATCTGAATGTGTTATTTTTAGACACCCAGAAATATTCATGTGCTTAAAGGTGCATTCATTGACACTTTGACTACTTGGAGGCAAAAATCACAATGCTTCAACAGACTTTACAATCGGTGCAGTGTAAGAAACCTCTTGTGCCTCAATCCTTGATTTACTAGTAAACAAAGTGGTGGGATGCAACAGATGTCACATTGACAGAACAGGCAATCAAAATCACAGAACATACAGATTACAATGAAATAATTTCAGATACATTTAGATTATAAAGTATTTTTATTGATCCAGGAGGTGTTGAGCAGCTGGAGGTGTGATGCGTAATGATTGGTATTTTTGAGAGAAATTGAGAGATAACGTTTTAACTTTGGATCTGGATGACAATTAAGAGTCCCTTTATGTTTACTGTATTACAAATATAAAATATATTTATTTGAAAATAAGTCCACTTGCTTTGTTTGCACATGAACAGCTGAGTAAAAAGAAACATTTCTTGTTCTGCTTTTAATAAATAGTGATGAATGTGTATTCAGTTACGTTGTTTGATATTTGAAGCATTGAAATGACTTTTATTGTTATAAATATCTTTTGTGTACTTTGCTTATTTTTTACAGTGTATACCTAATCTTACTTTCATTGAACTCTTATGTTCCAACCTCAATATTGAAAATTGGAAAATTATTTGGTTGAGATTAGACGTTGTGCAACAGTTATGCACATGATGATAAACTTGTCTATGTCATGTGGTTCTGACAGCAATTGAATGTGAATTGTTGTTTAAATATAATATCCTAACACTGGCAACTGTGTGAGAAAGGAGATTTAAAGTGCACTATGTCAATAAAACTGTATGTACAAGGTATCCTATCGTTATTTACTTGAATTGTTGGTGACGATTGTTACTCAAAGCCACTAGAGAGACTTTGTAACTTGCAAGACTTTTTATTCGAATCACAAAAAAACAAACAAAAACACATCTCAATCACCTCCACCTGTCCTGGTGAACTCACTTATATGCCTTCCTGTACCAAAACACCACCCAGTGTTCAAAAAGGAGCATTACACATAAACAAATCATCCATACATATGTAATGGCTGGTACATTATGATCAGTCTTCAACAGTGCTCTTTGTACATGTTAGGGTTGTAGTGATTTCAAGAATCTTGTCCTAATCTATCCTGCAAAATGCCTAAATAATGAGCTAAATCCTTCATGCAGAGCACCTTTGTATGCTAAACACTACAGTATGCTGCTCTCTGGTGGTCTTTACGTGATTTACTAAGCAGTACGTCTTCCTGGATATTCAACATCCCCCTGAAACTGTAGTGTAGGGAATAAGATTCACTTCAAGACACAAGGAGATGAAACATGATACATATGGCCAGAAATACCTGTGATCAGTTTTCATGTGTTTACCTCAATACGAAATACAGAGCAAATTCACAGTAAATCCGCTATGACTGTTTCACTGTTCCGTACCAGCATGATTAATGATTATAGAGCGTGTTGATCATTGATCAGAGGTATGTTGACGTGTAAGTCTCTATTGCACAGTCCTTCCCTGTACTACCATCATAAATTGAAATCTGCATCCATTATGTGGAAACTAGAAAAGGGACAGTGAAGTAGTGTGATCCTCTTCTCTCTTCTCATACTAGATGATACTGCAGATGAAATGGAAAAAGCTGTGATACACTTCATCATCCTTGGAATCATCTCAGGTGAGCTTCTATCACTTGATACAGCAGATGAATCTTTATTCACGTATTTCTCTAAATGTAACCATCAACAGTTGATGTGTAACTGCATCAACATTAATGTATTTATTTAAAACTGGACTTTCCTCTCAGAAATGTCTGTACTATGTGACTGTTGTGTTTGATGAATTAATAACTTCTACTACTGTCATCATCAAATTAAGTCTTTTCAGAAAAGATATATTGTAACAACACAAGCAGCGGTATACAGAGGCCTCATATAGAAGCACAACTTCTACCTGTACTGTAGCATACACACACACATTATGACAGAAATATCAGTTACAGAACTGAGTTACTATCAAACATTCAGAAAACAACATGTGTTTTTTTAAGCACAACAAAAAATGAAGGGTCTTCCTCTCTCGGTTAGAGGAGAATTAGTCGTCTGTTGTTGTGATCTACATTTTCTATCGTTGAGATAAAACTAGTTTTCATCATGTGATGGACTGATGAGGATCCTTGGCGGCTTTTTTTTGGACAAACTGAACAAGTCATTTCAAGTAATTAGCAAGTTTGCAATCAGCTGAGCTTTATTCAGATGTTTTGTGTGATTGTTGTTGTGATTAAGGATATTTTGTCCCAGTGCTTCATTTTGCAAAATACTCAAATTATTAGAGTTGTTCTCAGACCTGTAACTGTGTGTTCCAGGTTTAACCAAAGGAGCTGGTGTGTTGCCAGACGGTCCTCTGAATGCAGCTGTGGGAGAGACAGTGATGTTCACCACAACACTGACTCCACCAGAAAAACCTTTAACAGTTGTGGAATGGCAATTTGGTGGCAAACTTATAATCGCTACAGGTACTAATGCTACTGCAGGCTATGAAGGCAGGGTCACCCTCTTCACTTCTACTGGATCTCTGGAGCTCAGGAATCTGGTTCTGAGTGACAGTGGAGAATACAGCGTTCTCATTCTATCACAGGATGGATCATCAGAGACAGGAACCACCAGACTGGAAGTTTATGGTGAGCAGATGTTTCACTTGTATCTCTTCTAATGTTAAAAATAATCTAAAAGTAAGTGTTTATCTGTCCTCTCTGGAGGAAAGCACAACCCTTTTTCATATCTGGCTACATCCAGCACCACTGATGCATCAGGTCAGACATGTGTTTTATTGACCTGTAGCCACAACCAATAGTGATGTCAAGTGCCCTGAAGTATATCTGTACATAGCCTACACTGGGAGACCAAACCTAACCTAACACCCTCCAGTCATGGATTTTTAAAATTGTAGTTCTTGTACTTGCCCCATTTTTTTCTTTTTACCCCAAAGAAGAAGCCTACTAGTTACTGTTTACTGGATTTACAAAATTTGACATGTTTGCTGTCAACATGTTGAATGTTGATGTACATTTTGAAATTAGTTGAAACATTATGTTCAATCAGCTGATGGGAGGCAAGACGCACCTCAGACACGGAAGCAGACAGGACGCACTTTAAACATGAAAACCAGACAGCTTATACAGCGATGCTGGGACATGAGATTTGTTTGTGTAGTATGGGAACGTGTTGAAAACCATGTGCAGTGTTGACTATTTGTGTATATTTCTCACTTCCCCCTGATGGTCTGAATGACACTGCTATCTTGTCTGTCTGTGTGCTGTCTGTATCCTTTTTTATTTATTTTTATAAATTCATTTTTCACTGCACGAGAAAACAGATGTGTGGTGCGTGAAAACTTTTTTGAAAAGTGTCAGTTGCATGAGTCTCACAAATGCATGACAGTTGGAAGCCCTGATGTATTGAACAAAATGTGCACCACACATCCCAACACTGTGAGAGAGATTTAGATTTTCCTTAAAACACACTTAATATAAAGGGGAATCATCTCATCGAAGAAAGGGCTTTTAGGATGCAAAAAATATATTATATATGTTGCTCCAAAGTGACAGTGTTCAAAAATGCGTCAAAAGAATGGTCAACCTTCCAACCATGTTACACTCAAGACATGAATCAGACACGGCAGAACCAATCAGGAGAAAAAACATTAGATTCAGAAGGTGTTTTTGCATACCATCTACCTGACTTTGGTCATTCTCTTAAGATCAAGGCTTCCCTGCTGCTGCCATATCTGTTTTATTGGTCTGAAATTTTATGGCTCAAAGTGGGTCAAGCTAGTCATAAGGAAATCAATCTTAAAGTAGGTCAAACCTCAAGTCCTCTCAAGTCTTAATCAAATAGCTCTAGAGCAGGACTATGAAAATGGTGATGGCACTGTATTTGTTTTGTAGTTACTTGTGGGGTTTTCAGTTATGTGATTTGTGTGGTTTATGTCACTACAATACATTATTGTTATCCTACTATACTGACTTAACTCTTTATCATAGTTTTGAGTTTGTGATTTTGTTATGTGCTGTTTTATTCTGAAGTTATATCATCCTGTGTCTCGCTTTCAACCTCCTCCCTTTGTCCATTTTTCCCACCTTCGTCATTGACTGCACCTCTCTGATGTGGTTCACCTGTGTCCAATTATCCCTACCTCCCTTGTGTATATAGTATGTGTGCCCCCTAGTCTCTGTTAGTTCGTCGGTTTAATTTCCTTAGGTCTGTTCCTGAGTCTCCTGTTCCCACATACTCGTGATATGGTTCTGTCTTTTCATCCCCAATTTCCCATTTTGTGATTATGGTTCTTGCCCTCATAGTGAGGGGCACTATGGGGAGTAGCCGAACAACGCCACCTGGGAAAGTGAACCCCAGCAAATGTTTTTCCACTGTTGGAAAAAATGCAGAGCTCAAACTGGTGAACATTCAGATGAGTCAGAGTGGAAACTACAGCTGTCAGGCCTTTAACAACAAAACTCTGAGATATGAAACATCTCATTCTGTTTGTACTCATAATACTTGTAGATGGCTGAGTTAAAGGCTGTTTAAAATGTATTATGAATATATATAAACTATATTAATTTACTCAGTCAACTCTGAGTAACTTTAGTTCCTGTTTTCATATTTTTCACGCAACATCTATGATCTTTTGCCCAACAGAGAGAATATCAGGCGCTGCAGTCACATCATCAACAAACCTGCCAATTAAAGGGAACTCTGTCAACCTAACCTGTGAAGCTGCTGCTGGCTCCATCTTTACCAGACTGTGGAGGAAGGATGGTTCAGATCTGACCCTGACTGACAACATGGCACTTTATGAGGAGAACAGAGTTCTGTCCTTTAAAAGTCTGTCTGAAACAGACAGTGGAAAATATTTGTGTGAAATCAGCAACCCTGCCAGCAACGATAAAGCTCAGTACATCATGAGTGTTAACTGTAAGTAACTGTAGAGTTTATATTAACTGCTCAAAATGATGTGTGCCATAACATTGTACTCCTGAGATGATTTGTTCAGCACATGATTTTACATTTTTAAATCTCCAGTTGAACAAGCTTCACATTCTTTATTATTTGTGCTGCTGTAAAAACCTAAAATCTGTTTTTCAGATGGACCAGAAAATGTTCAAATCGAAGGATCAAGCAAGATCGATTTTGGCAAAACCTTAATATTAACCTGCTCTGCTAAGTCCGAACCATCTGCTAGTTACACCTGGACACTGAATGGGACAGAAATACATAATTCTTCTGTGTTCACTAAAGTCATCACTGGATTTTCTGACAGTGGCAACTACACCTGTCAAGCCATGAATCATATAACTGAGAGAACATCATCAGCGGTGCATCGAGTGACTGCAACAGGTACCAAGATGGTGTTGAGCAGATTTTCTTGATACTCCTGGATAGGGGTGGGAATCTCTTGGTACCTCACAATTCGATTCGATTCCGATTCAGAAGTCAACGATTCGATTTGATTCTCAACCAATTATCGATGTATCTCGATGCAACAGTTTTTTTGTGTACACTGCCATGCATGATTTAAAAATAATAAAAATTAAATCTGAGTTTGCTACTCAAAGTTTGCTAATCACTTCTTACTTTTGTGATCATTAAAAAAAAATCAACAGATTAATTACCTTCTCTAATATTTTATTTAAAAAAAGGCTTTTCTTTGTCACAATTAGATATGACTTTCTATGAACTCATAATCCTCCTGTTACAGGCAATGAGCATATCCCTGAGAGAAAAACAGTATACTGTAGCCTATATAAAAATAAAAAACGCTGTTAATGCAATAATCAATGCAGCTTGCATTTCAACACATTATGGACCTATGTATCAGCTCTCAAACTAAAACATGGCTACTTACCTACCCGCTTTCATCAAAGTGTCCAAAACTTCTGTTTTAATTTCACTGTAGAGCGTTGTAATGGCATTGTGTCAGTGTAGTAAGGCCGAGATGGAATTTTGTATCTTGGCTCTAGAGTGAACACCATCGTCCGAAAACCCACGTTCTCCACAACTGAATACAGTCTTAAATCCAATGCAATAAAACTAACAATGGATTTGGTAATCCGCTTCACACTCTCAGAGTTCGCTGCTTCTCTCCCAACTCTGGGTGGATACGTAAGGCGGTTCCTCAAATTAGTTGTCTTCCCAAAGTATTTAAGTTGAGTTCCACACACCTTACAAACTGTGTAGGGGTTGTCAATTCTCCCCTCGACTTCATGGAACTCAAAATGCTGCCATACAGTAGCTTTCAAAGAAGTCGGTGCCGGTCTTATAGGCTTGGTGCTAGCCATTGCAGCCATTTTGTTGCCCCTCAAACATAAACAACTCGCACATGTGTGTTTGGTGCGCGTGCATGTACAGCAGAGAATCAGCAGGCGCTTTCTATAGCGCTCTGCAGTAGGCAAACTGAATGTTACAGCAGCTGAACTGAATGTTGCAGCGGGCAAACTAATTTCAGATTTCAATTCCAATTCCAATTCCAATTATTAACTTCTCTGCATCGAGACATAATCATTCTAGAGAGAATCGCGATGCATCGAAGAATCGATTTCCCACCCCTACTCCTGGATGATGCAATTTAAAGGTCTTTACAGATTTTAAAGATCATTCCAACTAAATGTGTCAGATTTATTTTAATTTCATGAGGCAGTAATGGCTGCAAAACTCTAAAACTAACCGACATAAACCCATAAAACAGTAAATTAAGTCTTAAATCTTCTATAGTTTAACATTGTCAGATTTATCCATTTCTTGCCGCCTCTTCTTTTTTTCAGCCATCCAAGGTAAAACATCAGGCTGTTCGGCTGGTTGCATCGCTGGAATAGTAATTGCATGTGTGGCCGTCTGTGCAGGAGCTGGTGGTGGAGGGTACTACCTCTATACCAAAAAGTAAGTGGAAAATAGCCCTACGGTGTAAACCAGGAGCCTTTTTCTAATTTTCAAGAATCAGTCAGTAAAGCGGTTATTGTAACAGCTCAGTAATACCTGGTTTGGACCCAAGAACACAATCAGAGACTCTGCAGGCAAAGTTACAAGTTAATTTTAAGTCCAAAGTATATTGTGAGGGAACAGTGCAGATAGAGGTGAAAGAAAATGTTGAACCAGAGCTAGGTTGATATGTGACAACTGTCAGGCCTGGACTTTAAAGAGGACTCAGATGCAGAGTAGAGACAGTTAAGGCAGGCTTTTATTCTGAAATTCTCCAACCTCTCAGACAGAGCGACAAAATAACAGGCTGTGAAAAATATCGAAAAAGGAAAATCTTCTGGCAAACAAAAAAAACACACTCCAAACACAGGGGGAAAAAACCTCAAGGCTACGGCTAAATACCAACAAAACTTCACTCCAGGGCTGGCCCGAGGCATAAGCGAACTAAGCAGCCGCTTGGGGCCCCCTGGTGGCCAGGGGGACCCCCAAGAAAAAAAAAAAATCTATTTTTTTTTTTTTTTTACATAATAAATACATTAAACAAGTGACATGAATGGATGAATAATTCAAGACAAGATGATTCTGATTTCATGATCAATATACCTGCCTACAACTGCTGTGTCTGCCAGCATTTGAGTCATGCGCATAAACTGGACACCTTGTGTGCGTACAAAGCAAGGATGGATGATGGATGGCGTTGCACTGAATGAGCCTGAATGACCCAAGAGGTGAAGGGGCCCTGAAGCCCAAGTCGTTGCGTTAAGTCACTATCTCAATAAGTCAAAAAGCAAAAAGCTATAAATCTGAACGCATCTCCAGCTGGCCATCCCTAAAAGGCACTAGAGTACATGAAATCACATCTATCAAATTCAAAATTTTCTGGGGGAGGACTCCCAGAACCCCCTTCCCCCATTTGCACCCACTTTTGTACAAATGAGGTAGGGGCTTATGCATCCGTGGCCAGGGGGACAGTAGTTCATAATCTGTCACTGCATTAATACAATTTATAAAGTAAAATTCTAGTGTGACATTTGTGTCAATAATTGTCAAGCACAGGTGACTCTGTGGTGGTGGGAGGGGGGCCCCAAATCAAATTCTGCTTAGGGCCCCCAAAAGGCTTGGGCTGGCACTGCTTCATTCCACAGGAAGCTAATAACAGAAAGAAAAAAATCCTAACTAACAAAAAACCCACTCCGTAAAGGAGGGAAAAAACCTCAAGACGAGAACTAAGAAAACTAACAAAATATCAGTCCAACGGATGCAAACAAAACAGCTAGGATCTACACTGCATCACGAGACAGAGCTATGAAAATTACAAACAAGAAATCACTCACTAAGAGGCAAAGAACACAGGCTTACAAAACGAGGGGCACAAAGCTTGGGACAAGGCATGAACTGTGGCAACAGGCTGGGGCGCATGGCTGAAACGAAACACTCAACAAGGCAAGGGGAGACGCCGACAATAAAACACATGAGGGTAATGGGGAACAGGTGGACACGATCAGGAATCAGGGGAGAAAATCAAGACCGGTGACACATGAGGAAGGGCAAGTGACCTGAAATGAGAGGAGAGTTACTTTTCAAAATAAAACAGGAAGTCAAGAGACAAAAAAACAGAACGAGACAACCCTCACTGTGGTGTGAAAACAACAAAACTTTGCTAGTGTTGCAATATATTCTCTATATAGTTCTCTGCCTTCACAGTAATACCAGCCCGAAATTGTTCCCTTTTTAAAATCATGTATTAATAGGTGACTGTCTTTAGATTACCACAACCTTAACGCCAACCTTACTCTAACATTATGCATTAGACAAACTGTACAATAAACAGAAAAAGTTGCGTCGGGATATGAGCACACATAAACTCAAATGTCTTTCACTTGAGGGTAAGTTTTGAATATGTTAAAACTACTATGGGCCAACAATTGCTATTCACTCAGTTTAGAAGATCATTCCTCAAACAACAACTCTGTATCTAAATCTCTTGTTTCCTTTTTTGTCCTGCAGGTGATCAGAAAATGAAAAACATCTTGACCTGCAACAAGAAAAGAAGTGACACCAATTTCCTTGGAATTTCAGCTTTTTCTCTGCCATCTTTAGTTTATCCAGTTGAACTCAACAGTAACAGGATTATCAGTGTACCTGAATGTGTTATTTAGACACCCAAAAATATTCATGTGCTTAAAGCTGCATTCATTGACTGCTGGGAGGCAAAAATCACAATGCTTCAACAGACTTTATTACAATCTGCACACTGTACAAAGCCTCTTGTGCCTCAATCCTTGATTTACTAGTAAACAAAGAGGTGGGATGTAACTAGGGATGTAACGGTATGAAAATTTCACACCACGGTAATAGTGGCCAAAATTATCACGGTTATTGGTATACCGCGGTATTTTTAAAATGTCTTCAAAATGTTGAAAAAACTGAGAAATTAAAATAATTTCACCAAGATTTATATTTAAATAGATTTATTATATATTAAAATAGTCCAAATCCAAATCCTTAACAAAACACTGCAAAATCAACATTAAATAAGTATAAAAGAATGTATCAAAACTGTTCAAAATAGGTCATTGGCTTTTTGTGATGAGGGTGCATAAGCAGCCTGTTTTTGTGTCCTTTAATGTCTGCGTTACAGAGGTAGAATGAGATGTACTGGCAGTAGCACTCGATTGGCCAGCAGACCCTCTCTGTGAAAAAATTAATAGAAAATGTCATTATTAATTATTACTGTAATTGTTATTTAATACTA
>OMLP01044524.1:0-10761 GCA_900302685.1 Spondyliosoma cantharus
CATACATATATACATAAACATATATACATATATACATAAACATATATGCATAGACACCTCATTGAGTGCTGGACCATATGTCGACATTACCACCATATTGGATGTGGCCACCCCTGCTTTCTTTTCTGTTAGCAGTGAAGTGATAAACTCCACGACAGAACATTATAACATATGATAATGTAAACAATAACATTTCATGGTAAAAAAAAGTTGCAGTGGGGGCTTTGGAACCGCTCTTAGTCTGACCCGTCACCTAGGACCTGTTTGCCTTGGGAGACTCTACCAGGGGCATTTAAGCCCCGGACAACATAGGTCCTAGGATCATTCAGGTACTCAAACCCCTCCACCACGGTAAGGTGTCGGTTCAAGGAGGAGCCTTCCAAAGCCCCCTATAAAGAATTTAAAAACGAGGAAGTTTACGTCGCTTGGAATGGCATCACCGGGGCCCCACCCTGGAGCCAGGCCTGGGATTGGGGCTCGCAAGCGAGATAGTTGGGCTCACCTCCACGCACAATCTGGGCTCTGGAACCCAACTCCTTGAGAGAGGCTGGACTCTCTTTTACTCCGGAGTTGCCCACGGTGAGAGGCGGCGAGCTGGTGTGGGCTTCCTCATAGCTCCCCAGCTCAGCCGCCATGTGTTGGAGTTTTCCCCAGTGAACAAGAGGGTCGTTTCCCTGCGCCTTCAGGTAGGGGATAGGTCTCTCACTGTTGTTTCGGCCTATGGGCCGAACAGCAGTGAGAGGCGTTCTTGGAGTCCCTGGTACTGGAGAGTGCTCCAACCGGGGACTCCGTCGTTCTACTGGGGGACTTCAACGCTCACGTGGGCAGCAACAGTGTTACCTGAAGGGGCGTGATTGGGAGGAACGGCCTCCCCGATCTGAACCCGAGTGGTGTTCTGTTATTGGACTTCTGTGCTAGTCACAGTTTGTCCATAACGAACACCATGTTCAAGCATAAGGGTGTCCATCAGTGCACGTGGCACCAGGACACCCTAGGCCGGAGGTCAATGATCGATTTTGTGGTCCTACCGAGCCTGGTTGGCTCGGGGGACTCCTGAGGCAGCTGACGGCTACCGGCAGGCCAAGTGTGCGGCAGCACGGGTGGTCGCGGAAGCAAAAACTCGGGTCTGGGAAGTGTTCGGGGAGGCCATGGAGGAGGACTACCAGTCGGCCTCGAAGAAATTCTGGCAAACCATCCGTCGCCTCAGGAGTCAGAAGCAGTCCTCCGCCAACACTGTTTATGGTGGAGGTGGGGAGCTGTTGACCTCGACTGGGGATATCGTTGGGCGGTGGAAGGAATACTTCGAGGATCTTCTCAATCCCACTGACACGCCTTCCATAGAGGAAGCAGAGGCTGGGGATTCAGAGGTTGATCAATTCATCACCCAAGCCAAAGTCACTAAGGTAGTTCGGAAGCGCCTCAGTGGCAAAGCAACGGGGGTAGATGAGATCCGCCCTGAGTACCTCAAGTCTCTGGATGTTGTGGGGCTGTCTTGGCTGACACGTCTCTGCAACATCGCGTGGCAGTCGGGGACAGTGCCTCTGGGCTCTGCCTCTGGCAGACCGGGGTGGTGGTCCCTCTATTCAAAAAGGGGGACCGGAGGGTGTGTTCCAACTATCGAGGATCACACTCCTCAGCCTCCCTGGTAAAGTCTATTCCAGGGTACTGGAGAAGAGAATTTGGCCAATAGTCGAACCTCGGATTCAGGAGGAACAATGCAGTTTTCATCCTGGCCATGGAACACTGGACCAGCAGTAAGTCAGACCTGTTCCCAGTGCATGTTGGACTCTGGCAGGGCTGCACTTTGTCACCAGTTCTGTTCATTATTTTTATGGATAGAATTTCTAGGCGCAGTCAGGGGCTGGAGGGGGTCTGGTTCGGGAGCCACTGGATTTCAGCTCTGCTTTTCGTGGACGATGTTGTCTTGTTGGATCCTTCGAGCCAGGACCTCCATCACATACTGGAGTGGTTTGCAACCGTGTGTGAAGCAGCTGGGATGAGAATCAGCACCTACAAATCTGAGGCCATGGTTCTTGACCGTAAAAAGGTGGCTTGCTCCCTCCAGGTTGGGGGAGAGTTCCTGCCCCAAGTGGAGGAGTTCAAGTATCTTGGGTTCTTGTTCACGAGTGAGGGAAGGATGGAGCGAGATTGACAGGTGGATCGGTGCAGCGGCAACAGTAATGCGGTCATTGTATTGGTCTGTTGTGGTGAAGAGAGAGCTGAGCCGAAAGGCGAAGCTCTCGATTTACCGGTCAATCTACGTTCCTACCCTCACCTATGGTCATGAACTTTGGGTTGCGACAGAAAGAATAAGATCCTGGATACAAGCGGCCGAAATGAGTTTCCTTTGCAGGGTGGTGGGGTGCTCCCCAAAATGGATGGATGGATGGATGTTTTTACTGTTTATTACTTCTATATTTGACCTACTCCAAAATATTTATTGTAACATAATGTCCTTATTATTTTGATTACCAGTAGCAGCTAATCAAAACTGTATAATTTACTGCTTTTTACATTGGGAGAAAATTAATATTGAGCTGAATTAAGCTCTACTTATTGTTGGTTCGGCCTTCCAACACAGCTCGGGTTTCTCATGTGGCTGCTTGGAAAAATGAATTGTGCACCCCTGGCGTATGGTCTTCCACAGTGCTAAGCAGATGATTTGCTGAAGCTATAAAGGTACAGCATGTCAAAAGCATCAGGCCACAGCCTCAAAAGTTTGACAACCAATTGCAGACCAAGGGTAAGTTCTATGAAATGTATGCATAAGTTTTGCTCATCTGAATATGGTTCATACCAAAGTTGGTGAAGATTTGATGAAATATGTACCAATAGAGGGGGGAAAGGTCTTTACCAAAAAATCCTAAATTGCCCTTAAAGTTTTGTAAGATCCGGTAGTGGTGGCCTATATCAATTGACTCAGCTTCATCTAAAGAATCCACTGTGCAAAAATCTTTCTTCTTTCATTAGTTCTTAGCCAAATCATAAAATGCATCATAACTGACCAACTGGTGGCCCTATTAAGTACATGCTTTAATATGTTGAGTATGTTTCTATGGTATACCTGTGTGCCAAATATGATTACTTAAGCAATTATAATTTATAAGATATTTGTGAATTCATTTCATCATTTCAACTTCTCCAGGCTTCAGTGTCCACTTTTGGGTTCAAACTCTACCACCCAGCACAACACTCAGTGTGGGATGAGAGCCCGCGACTATTGCGCAAGTGCGCAGCTGAGGCAGTGTCGCTGTCAAATGTGTCCCCGGGAAAAGTAATGTTGTGCCCAACTGAAAAAGGAACTACGTTTTGTTACCATATTTTCAGTAGTAATGCGTTACACTACTTTTTAGACGAAAAAAATAGTTACGTTACTGTAACGCGTTACACCCAACACTGAGGACGACATGGTTGAATCCATACATCCATACATACAGATGCCCAGACCTATCACTCGCATTCTAGGAAAGTCCACATAAGCTCATTCTTCAACTCCATAGTGTACACTTGGATCCTCTGTTCATACTCACATCAGGCAGGCAGCTATGTCAGGTTTATTTGATCTATTTAATTTTATATCCCCCTGCTGGTCTAACACATCCAAACGTAATTCTGCCCTACACTTTGCATACATGAGTAGGCATCAGTGAACAATAATTAAGCACTCTACTACCTCATGCTGAATTATAGTGATGTGCTTCCTCAGTATGCAGGGATGCTAAATGAGTCAGTGATTATTTAATGAGAGCATACAAAAGAGTAAGCATTCACAGGAACTTATTCACTATAAGTTGTTAATGATCCCAATACAGTCATTATTAAGTAATGGTGCAGCAATTGCAAAAAACAGTTATTAATATAATTCACACTAACCTCATAGTTCAGATCAGTCACACCACACAATTATGCCAAAGTAAAAAGACCCACTACATACTCCATTTTTCATCTCAGTCTGATCTGCCTGATTAAAAAGCCTTTGACTGGACAATGGTAGTGAGAACTTGAGGAGGGGTACCTCTCCTATCACCAATACTTACCAGTAGTGGTGTACTGAATTTTCTAAGGAGCAGGGTCTAGGTAAAATGAAAAGAGAATCAGCTGCATGAGGGCCGGATCCAGTTGAAAACCCCTTTGTTGATCTTGTAACGTGAATTTTATGGTGGCCCAGAAGGGTTGAACCAAATACAAAAGTCACAACAGGAATTCAAAAGTCACAACACGCTGGAGACAAGAGTCAAACAGTAACAGTGACTGTTTAATTTCTTTCGAGGGACTCATCAAAAGCATTGAGTGAATTAGCCTCAACATCGCTATGTCTTGACACGCGGTACAGCTTAGATTTCACCCACCCTGATCACCTAATGTTAGCTCCGTTACATGGTGCTAACGTTACTGCAAAGCAAGCTTCACAGCAGCCTAACATGACATAGCAGTGTACATAAATATGAACACTGTTCATTTGTGACAAAAACATAGTGAAAGAACTAGTTAGCTAGTGACCAACTCCAGCTAACATTCATTCATTCACAGTACACCATGTCAACATCTGCTGTTGCTCACTTCCACTAACGCTCACACATTTCTGTTGTGATGTTGTGACTTCTACATTTGTGTGTGACTTTTGCATTTGTGTGTGACTTCTACATTGGTGTGTGCCTTTTGCATTTGTTAGGTATAGCAAGATCAGGACTAAAATCTTGTGGTGTGAACTAGGCATTAGGAAGCTATGGTCTTCATTTTGACAGGCCCATTCATGACTCTAAACTTAACTTCTAATATCCTGATTAAAGATTAAATGGTGCAGTTCTTAAAAGTGATTGGATTTGTTATGTACCCTTCACTCTTTGATTCCTGATTCTTGAATACAGGGAAAGATCATGTTAGGACAGGGACAAAGAGACTACATTAAAAAAAAAACCTGACAGGAATTATGACCACTGGACAGATTTGTGAGAAGGCAGAGCATTATAACATCAAGCAGCTTAATCCTACAACCCCACCAACACTGTTTTCACTTCTCAGTGCCCCATCATCATACTGATAATGGTGCAGCTGCTGAAACAACAGCCAGGAGGCAACGTTAAGAGAGGGAGGAGAACTTATGGAGGAGAGTTAGACATTAAATGTTGTGGGGTCGGGGGGAATACAGTTTGCAAAGGGAAATTACACATTCAGATGAACATATTACAGTATGACTGACTTCAGCAGATGGGAGAAGCATTTATGAGACAGATAATGGTGGTGGCAGCACACTAAAAACTCCCACAGAGAGGAGTCTCATTCAAGCATTACATGACTTATGTAAGTGAAATACTTTTTACTCAAGAGCACATTGCGACTTTAATGATCACAGTATTAACATTGAAATCATCTGTAATGCACACAGTCATATCTGGGCCCTGTGGTGAGGGAAGGAATCAGTCCCAAGACAGCTGTGACAGAAGCTACTGGCCAAACATTTAACTATCCAAGTGAGCATTTTTCAGTTACTTAGAACTGAAGATGCCTCTTCAATGGGAGGTGAAATGTCTGAAACAAATCTAGTTGCCTACAACTTAGAATTACCATGACCTGCATGACTGAGAATCTTCATCAACATTCTGTAACTATTTGCGGAAAACCCTTATTGATAAGAAAAAAATAACGAAATCCGAGCCAACTTTACTGCACTTTATTAATGAATTTAACAATATAGCACCTCCATACCTGATATTTAAAAAAAACTCAGTTGAGTCAGTGACAGAGCACCAAGTACAAAATGTACAATAAACAAAACAAATTTACCACTTATGGACAGTTTCCATCTTACTTATGTGTTCTGATTATTATTATAAATTAAAACACATACATTGCAAAACAGATACTGAAAATCACTTGCGAGTTCCTTGGACAGTCCATCTTTGTTATTCACTTTCCCTTCTCCCTCCAGCTCAGTCGCTTGCAAGGTGAAACCATCTTTTGATGTACAATTCTACCTCTTGATCTGCTGCTGTCACTGTGAGCCTGTTGTTTCTGACAGTCCCTAAAAATAGAGAAAATAGTAACATTTTGAATGGATTACACAATTTTTAAAACCATAAAACCCAGTCTGGGGACCTAAGCAGCAGTCAAGTGCAGCATACTGTGCACTTGACTGCTGCTTAGGTCCCCAGACTGGGTTTTTTTTCAAGGAGTGAACTGCGCAGGCTCTCTCCAATTCCCTAGACATTGTTGTCATGTTTTCTTGTTTTCTTATCTAAGAATGTCTTTTCCTAGGTTCCAAGTCCGAGTTTCAGGTGCTTAGGTGGATTTAAATTCAGACCAGGAAAATATCAGAGGGACCCTGTACTAAGTAAAGGAAAAATATATACTATATGAATAAACTTTTTTAAAAAAAGGTCATACAAAAAGATATTTTATCATATGAATAAAGCGTCATACCAGAATTAACAGCCGAAATACCTTCTTTTCTTCTCATCACTGTCATTCAAGTCACTTTATTAAACTTAGTCTATGATAGCAGATCATCAGTTGATAGACACTTTTTGTTAACACAATCACTTAAAGTCTCACTCATCAAGATAACTCTTTCAAGCACATCAGGTAAATCAAAAGCACTCCACAGAACTTTATCTTTTAGACTATCATGGTGAAGTGCCAAATAGTTCACAGCTTGAGGACGCAAGTGCAAATGTTAGGCAACCTCTGTCTAAATCAAATGCATCTTTATTCTATTCATGCTGCAGACAGTCTGAAAAAAAAAGGCTGCAGTATGAATACCAATAGCCGCTACTCTGGTTTGCATTGCTAATGTGGTCACAAAACTTTAAAACTATTCAATAACTCAATGTGGATCAGGAAATCTGAATTATCTTTGATTAAAATTAATGTGCTTGTATTACACATTCTATACTTGTAATTCTGCTTTACAGAAGTGTGCTGATTTATTCAGTCCAGAAGAAGCTAATGCCATAATGAAGGACCATTATGTCAGTGCGAAACACATATGTAGGAAGACAGGACTTCAAAGCAAGCACAGTTACTACACCTTAAGCCATATTTAAATTAATCACAAGTCAACTAGTTACATCATCCAAGCAGGACTCCAGTTCTCTTCTGCCAAGAAGTCAGCTGAGTGCTGAGGGCAGCTGACTCAGTATGGACTATTTTAAGTCCATGTTAGGGGCACACATGCCGTGAATTTCCCCTCCTGCCCCCTGAAAGCTTTAACCCTGTATAAGCATAGCCTATACAGCTATACGATATTTAAAGGAGACATACACCTATTTGTGCAGGATGGAAATGAATACATATTGTAGGATCTTGTAGGAACAAACCACAACTCAGGGTGCTTTCACTCCTGAAAGTCTGAACAAGATTTCATGTATTTGTTATATTGTATATAATTAATCTGGTTAGTTCTGGCTTCACATTGCAATTATGCAAGCAGACTTAAGAAGTTTACACAACTTACCTACGTCCTACCATCATCACCTACATGGGCTGTGTCTGCCTATACTTGATTACATATACTCAGTGACATGCAGTCAGGGGAGGCGGGTGAGGCAAGTGCCTCACCTGTTAAAATCTAATTTAAAAAAACTTGCTGTGGTTTATTCAGTCATTAAGAGGAGGAAATTCGGACTTAAGCTCATGACTGTTCTATAAGTTTGTTTTCTGTATGATTTCAACATTTCTATTGTCAAAATCGCTTAATTTACACATTTCCTGTTCAAATACATGAGAAAACGGCGAGGTGAGGCAGCGATTAGCCGTGCCTCACCTCTGACGGTGCTGTGCCACACACACTGACTGACGCAGGCAGTTGGCGCATGCCCATTGCTGTCTCTCTTTATATAGCCATTATACATGTTTGATTACACATGTACTACACATGCTGACGTTCCACAGTCTGTATAATATATTCATATTTAATGAATGTGTGTGACATATTTAGCCTTTCCGACCTGCCATAAATGCGCAGTGAAAATGCACAGGGTAAGGCAGAAAGTACCATGCCGCACTGATAGGGGGCAGTGCGGAGCTCCATACGCACAACGCACGTCGCTGCGTGCTCTTCTTCTACGCAGAAGGTGGATGTTACGGCGTTCACTGTGGCGTTCGCTACGCCAACTTAGCGGTGGGGTATCTGAAGCTGGCTCGTAACCCAACTTTTAGCTCGCATCGCAATGCAAAAAATTGGCCGAGAGACGGCTCGTATCTCGAAAAATTTGTTAGTTGGGACACTCACAAGTCAAGGTACTACTGTATAAGCTTCTATTTTGGGTTGATATATTTTTACATCCGACTCCAGTCAGTGCCTCACCAGTCACAAACCTCACCGCATGTCACTGATTATGGCCATGATGAAGATTGTCCCATTAACCTTAACAAAGTAGTAATTCTGACCCATACCATAACGTTTCCCTAACATATAGGCCTAGCACACCCAATGTTCTCATCCGAGGTCATGAAATACTGACACCACTTTGTCATGCATCTCAGTATCTCACAAAGAAGCAATGTGCAACACCTTCCTCCAAGAAAGCTTAAAACATGAAAAAGTTGGGTTTAGGCAGTGAAATTTCCTCTACCATATAGTCCCCCATATTGCACCACCATGTTTCTACAGTAGCCCAGAATGGACAAATCAAACACTGGCTCCATAGCTAGCCTTTTGTATTAATCATATTTTCGGCATTCAACGTAAAGGAGGGTGAGATGATATTTGTTGCAACCTCGCTGTGAGATGACATTAAATTCTACACACTGGACCTTTAAAGTCTTCAGGATCTGTGTAACATGCCAAGAGACATGACGAACTGACGGTGCTGGATGCCCTGGGGTGAGCTGGGCTTTCACACATGCATAAGTGTTTTCACTTGTCCAAGCTGATGAGACCTCGGATCAGATTGCTGTTCGGCAGGGCTATGCTTAGATTTATATAAATGAGTTGTTGCTGCATTCAAAATCTCATATTACATGTCCAACATTCAATATGTGTACCACCGTTCCACATTCTTTTGTGTCAACAGCAGCTCATGCAGATGCAGTTTCCCGTAGCTCCTTCAAATTTAGTTACCTTTTTGTCTGTTGGATAACAAGGCACAGCTTTAAGATGAAGAGCAGTGCACTTTGAGATGATCATTGTCCACGACCTCTTTCAGCATCTGACTTGACCCTAACCCTAACAATCCCAGGGAGGAGAGGAGGAGAGTCAGCACAAGAGCCATGCTAGTTCATCTTGGATTTAAGGCTGCTCAAGAATAATATCTGGTCTTACATACATTAAATGAATAAATAGGATTCAGGCTGGGCAAGCAATGGAAAATCAGAGACTGCTGTGCCCAGATCTTTACAGAGACCTGTTAGCTGGGAAGTAGAGCTTCCCCCTCCTGTCCTCACCACTTTCTAGAGGGGCACTGTGGAGAACATAATGACCAGCTGCATCTCCATCTGGTATGAGAACTGTAATTACTCAAACCAGAAGGCCCTGCAGATGATATTGCCCACGGGCTCTACCTGTCCAAAGTCACCAAAACCCAGCCCAACTACCCAACTTCTGCCCTCAAGTGAGAGTGAGACCCGACCAATCAGAGCAGACTGTTTTTTTTGGGTTCGGGACCTTAAAGTAGGGGTCTCAAACTGCTGGCCACCGGGCCATTAGATGAAGAGCTGCAGGAACCAGGGTACACACATCCAACTTCTCAGTGAGGTAAAAACTCCTTTTCATTCATTAACCTTATCAGGTTCCCTAATATGACTGACTTGACCAATGCCAAACAGGTGTTTTTGCACAAATCCCCTGCCATTGTCTCCATGCTAAAAGTTAAATATGACTCCTGTTGTGCTACAGCTCTGCTGCTGGCCTTGTTGCTGCTGGCCCCACTGCTACACGGAGTAGATGCAAAAACAAAACATAACAAAAAAATAAAAAAAGCAAACAGAAGTGCTGCCAGGTGTCTGCCAAGAAGTATAAATGCATGTTATTTGTTAGTCCTGTGCAAGGTTTCGTTGTACAGCCCACTGAAGTAATTGTGTTTTTTGGGCTATATAATTCAAATTGATTTGATTTGGTTTGGTTTGGTTTCAATACATTAATTAAAGCTGTAGTCTGTAACTATTTTTTTTGCTATATGTGACGCGCCACGGAAAAACCAGCAGCAAGTCGGCTGTCAGAAATTCACATAAACAAAGAAACTATCGTTTCTTTTCAAAATGAGTGATTTTCGTTTTTTGGCAGAATTTGCAAGTTGAGATCATGAAGAAGCCACTCCATGTTTCAGATAACAGTATTGGTTGCCTTAAAAGTATACATTTTGTGCTTGAAATCGGGTATAGTTTCAGAAAATGCTGCCGCTTCGTTGGGCGTGACCTTTGACCATTCACGTCCTTTGTTATTTTTTTCGGCCAATCACGTGCATGTTAGTCGCGAACCGCATGGCTACTTATGCAGCCCCCCGCATAAATTCTGCTGCTTCTGTATTACACTGGAGAACATCCCTAATCTACAGCTGACCTTAGCCGAAGATGAAGACAAGGAAGAATCTCTCGGCCTCGCAGAGGAGCTGGATCGTAAGATATCAGACGCTATATCTACGGTAACATGTGAAGGGGATAAAGACATTGAAATGGAGATAATCCATAACTTTGCAAATGCTACGGAAGAAGAAAGGAGAACTCTCGCATTGGGACACATTCGTGTAGTGACAAACTTTCTCCAGAGCTAATGTACAGCATACGGATGGATTCTCTAGCTGCCGAAAGAGAGTGGCAGGACAT
>OMLP01044525.1:0-13458 GCA_900302685.1 Spondyliosoma cantharus
ACTTAGGGGTTAATTTGTGGCACATTACAACAGAAGAGCACTGTAAAATGAAGTGGTCCCTCTCACTGTTATACCCTTATTACAGTCTTATTAGACTTTCTTAGAGGGTAATTTGTGGCACATTACAACAGCAGAGCACTGTAAAATGAAGTGGTCTCTCTCACAGTTACACCCTTATTACAGTCTTATTAGACTTTCTTAGAGGGTGGCTTTTCTGACCCTTGTGGACGGCCTCCAGTGCTCCAGAGCCCTGCCAGCACAGGGCTAAAGGGCGCTGTGCGGCTCACGAAGCGTCACTGTGGCCGGCTCTTCACACAGGGCCCTGGCACCTCCACAGCTGCTTGTAGCCGAGCTCCAGCTCAAACACACGCTGCTCGTGAGGAGCTGATGGTCACTCTCTGGGAGTCCTTCTCTGGAGGTTTGCTGAGCTATCGAAGCTTTCCAAAAAACAACGTTATCTCCTAAATTTATGAACATGTTACACACTTGCACAATGATGACAGTTTCCATCCAGGTGCCAGTGTCTTCGTTTCACAGGAAAATACTGCAAATACAACAAAAGAGTCTTGTGTGAGTACAGGCTCTCCATGCTGCTATCTTGACTGTCCTATGCTTTGTAACTGAGCTTACTTCCTTGTTTACCAGATTATAGCCAAAATAATATATAAAGAAATAATATAACCATTACTGTCTTCATATTAAATAAATTAAATTAATACTTAATACACAAAATGACATGTACAAGCTACTCACAAACAAATTGCATGTTTTGGCTGCTTATATCATCCGCTCACTGTTGCCTCTGCTGCTAAACACAGACTTTATTTGTCATTTATTTATTATTTTTGTTATTATAATGGCCACCATGTTCATATGTACCAAATGAACTGCTCATATAAGCTGCTGAACATTATGTGTTACACTGAACACCTTATTGTATGTGCAACACATCTTATAACTGCTTAAATTTGTGGCTTCTAGTCAACAAATTCCAAAACTCAACATTTATATGCATGAGAACAATAAAACAGTACGGTGAGGTCACTAACATTACAGCGCGACGCCATTGAGCATTGTTTATGGTCACACGAGGCTCTCAGTCTTAAGCTAGCGCACTCCACATGCCAATGTTAGCAGCTAAGGCTAGCAATTGTTAGCGGCCTTATTTTTTGACATTCATAACGCTGTGACCATATAAACATGGCACCACAACTTACAGACGAGCTTAACATAAGTGAACAGGGCGCTTGTGCACTTATCTCACTTGAAAATACAGCAAAAGACAGTCTTGTGTGAGTACAGGCTCTCCATGCTGCAATCTTGACTGTCCTAAGCTTAGCAACTGAGCTGACTTCTTCCTTGTTTACAGGGATTGCAGCACCAGTCACTGGCCTTGAAAAGCCTAGGTAAGGTAGGTGGCATTGCCACTACCTACAGTCGCCTCTGTAGCATCAGTTTATTAGTTCAGATTATGTCCAGAAGTAGTATTTTATTAGTTCTGGTGAGAACCATTATTTTTCTTATTTAATTTAAAACGCCTTTTGTCACTACAAAACACAGGAAAAGCTCACCTGCTTCACTTTATGTGCCTGTTGGGCAATATCCAATATCCAGTCTAATAAGACTGCAATAAGGGTATAACAGTGAGAGGGACCACTTCATTTTACAGTGCTCTTCTGTTGTAATGTGCCATAAATTACCCTCTAAAAAAGTCTAATATGACTGTAATAAGGGTATAACAGTGAGAGGGACCACTTCATTTTACAGTACTCTTCTGTTGTAATGTTAATTAATAATAATTACCACAAATTAAGAGCTTGTAAAATGGTTTCTAATAGTGTATTAGGATCTCCGTTTGTTTGTAATTATAGTATAATTTGGTATAATAGTGTCTATAATAGCCATAATAGCGACCATGTATTTTGTAGTCAGCGTAGCTAACGTTAGCTTCTTATGTTGCGATCGTATATATTAGGCTAACACTAACATCTTTAGTGTCTTCAGTAAGTGGCTCACATTAGCTAGCATTAGCTAGCAAGCTATGATAGACTACTGTCATATGAAACACATTTACATGTAAAAGATTACACATATATGTGAATAAAGTTTGCATTGTAGTTGTAGACACATTTCAAATATGCATGTGTCCTTCCCGCCTATCATGTTGGTTTGCTTTATGTACATGATTGTACTCCTTTGCAGGGACACAATACAAAAAGGAATGGCACCATTTCATTAGCTGCACTACAGAAATACGTCAAGTGCTGGTCCTAACAGTCACATGTTACCCTGCTGCTTGAGACTATTGCATATTAGTAAGACATTTTTTAAGAAAATAGACTGCTCAATTCATGATCTGAATGTCAGCTGACCACAGTAGAATGTGGGAAACACACAATGCACCTACAAATCCTATCAAGTAATCGCTTTCCACCCACTACATAAACGTCTCATCACCCACCTATCCCCAGACTTCTATTTTGACTTCGCTATTTTACATAGCAACAGTCCTGTGTTGTCTTTGAGAGAATCAATAAGAAATGTATTCCCCATAAACACATTCAGATGTAACTTTATGTCCTGTAAATATATTTAGTTTTCCATCCTTATCCAGTTTTCTGTAATTATTATAATTTTTGCAGAGATGATGACTTTTCAGTCACAGGAGTTTGACAATTAAAGTTGTAAAGTAATATGATATTTCAAGGTCATTGAAAAGTGGTATTGACTGTAGGATAAGTGACTGCTATTATTTCAATTTCTACAGGACAATCACTGCCAAAATAGTAGAGCATTGCAACAGCACCGACAACAACAGCCTAACCTGTTGGTCAACGCTGACCTGTTCATATAATCAAGAATCCTCTGGACGTCCTTTCTGTATATAATAGTTTATCCTGATTGTACTGTATATTGTCTAATGATTGTTTTTTTAAGCTATCTGGGGAGAGAACTCAGTACTGCATTATAGGTGGGTGATAAGTTATTTCTTAGGCCACCTCCTCTGTTCAAAGATGGTCGTTCCAGTTTGACATAGATGGGTTCCTTTACTCCTCTCTCTGGCCAATATGTTTATATTGTTGTCCTCAAAGGAATTTTTTTTGTCCTTCAGATGTAAGTGGACAGCAGAGTCTTGACTCCTCAGGTCTTGGCCAGAGAAGACGGATGGTTTGAAAGAGTAGTAAAGGGCTCCATCTATGTCAAACTGGAGCAACCGTCTTTGAACAGAGGTGGTGGCCTAAGACATTACTTATCACCCACCTACAATCAGTACTGAGTTCTCTCCCTAGACAGCTCAACAACCATTCACACCTGGGCTCACCTTTCCTTAGAAACCTACATAAAGGCCGGTCTGACCAACGAACTACAAGTGCCCCTACTGACTCTGAAACTCAGAGCTCACACGTGTCATTAACGACTCTGTAAGAACACACCCACACAGAGTTTAAAAGCCAGCCAAGTCCTCTCTAGTTAGTTAGAACAGAAGAAGCCTCTTGGATGAGAGGTGAAACATCTTCATGGTTTGGGGGAGTGGCTTTGAAGAGAGGCCTGAGTGCAGGGGGCATGGTTTACTGGCTGGATGCTTTCAAAATCTAGCCTGGAATTAACATTTTTTCATCTAAAGGCAGGAACACACCGGCCCAACCTTTGGACGTCTGAAGCGTTTGGACGAGGTCGAGAACAAATCTGTTCGGTGTGTACAACTGCGTTGGAAGCGTTCGGAGCCGCGTGGACAGCGTCTGATCCGTTTCAGCATGCGCAGTCTGAGGAGGTGGGCTGTCGGACGTCTGAGCCATTGGATTCTCTGATTGGTTGTGTGCCAGCTGTATGACCATTCTGATTGATAGTGTGCTAGCGAATCAGCGCGGTGTGTGGGAGGGAAAACGTACAAAACGTACAGTTAGTTTCAAAATTAAGCCTGCTGACAAACCTGTCACATTCTATCATTACATCATTATGTCTTTTGGAGTCCTGTTAATTCTTTGGTTAAGTCCCAAAATGGTTTGGTTAGGTTTAGGAAGAGATCATGCTTTGGGTTAAAACAACTACACACCTAAATAAATACTATCACATCACTTGCTTACATATAAGTTTAAAACTGAATAGGTTACCTTACGTAGGTAACTTACAAACAAATCAAAATCGACGCAAGGGACACAAACCTCACTCACCTGGGGGAGAGTCCTGTGTCTGATACCTCCCAAATTTTTCTTGCTACTGTAACAATGAGGTACTTCAAGAAATGACGCAAGAGGGGTAACTACAGTGTCATACCAGGGTCACTGACCTGGCTGTTGTATTTTGCGCTGGCTGAACATTTATATTTATCAGGCAAACATGAGAGTGGCATCAATCTTCTCATCTAAGTCTCAGCAAGGAAGCAAGTTATTCTTTTAATGAACCAGCTAGCGGAACAGAGACTATACAGGAAGTGGCATACAGACGTCAAACTCTGTATTGGGTAAGAAACATGAGCTAAAACCCATCACAGCAACCAAAGACATTCATCTGTATTAACACCTATATGAATTATGCATTACAAATAATGTGTGAACTACAACTTTAGTATCCTACATTCTCTTCAAGCTTATGGAAGTGCTGGGTTTTGTGTGTGAGAAAGCGTTTGAATGTATGCACATTTCCTCTCCCTGCCTCTTTGTGTTTGCATGTTTTCCTCTGAGTGTTTGTTGATTTTAATACTGGTCTCGCAATACCCTAAATCCTGGGATCTGTCCATCATCCTCCCCTCCTCTCTCTGTCTCTCTCCCTCTCTCTCCCCCCTCTGTGGTATTAGAGGGTCTGAATCCATCGGCAGCGCCATAACCCAACAGACCCACTGGCATTGAACTCTCTCCAGCTAATCCATTTGTATGTTTTCAATTACATACTGGGAGCAAGTGGACAGTAAGCTCTCGGCCTCTGCTTTGAAAACGCTGCCCCCTCGTGACCTAAATATCAAGCTAAAGAAGAGGGTGGAGATGGGGGAGGGAGGGATATATGTGGGTGGGTCAAACAAAACAAAAAAGTAGGTCATAATTTCCCAATTCCATGCCACAGAATTGGATTGCGCTGGGGAGAAATAATCACGGTCATGTTTGAATCTGACAGGCAGATTGCCGGACGGCTGCTGCTCTCGGTCATCCGGGACGAGCCAACTGGCTGAAGGGATGACTCAGTTTTCTGTGGTGAGCGTCGGTGGAGTCACACAATCCATTCTGGCTTACACGTAACCCCAGACAGCTGAAAATCAGAGGGATGCAGCCTGGCGGTCTTGAGCTTGAACTTATATGTGAGTTTGCACATAAAGATAAGTGACATGTGCAGAAGAAAATCCACAACATATTACATAGCTGATGTGCCCGGGGCATGAAATCAGCTGAGCCACATTAAAGAATACGACCAGTAGCCTGCCACATCAGTTTTTGTTTTTTTTATCTCAGTCATTTTCAACTCCCTCAACACAAGTATTATTTTCTCATTTTAATCTCTCTCCTCCTCTCCCTCCATCCTCCATCTTTAAGTCTGGCACCCACTACTCTGTCTCTCTTCCTCCCCTTCTCTGTCTCTGCTCATTATTCACCACTGTTGGGGAGAGAGCTTTTAGGCTCAGCAGACCTCGAGCCGAACCCATCCTCTCTCCTCACCCCTCACACTTTCATCCTTTTCTCCCCTTGATCCCTCCCCCCTCTTGCTTCCCACAACCTGATGAAGAGTGACCTTGACAGGTTCATCAATAACGCAAGGAGGCTTAAACAAACCACCAGCTTCAGCCTTAGAGCTTTTTATATTTCAGAATTAGATGCTGATTACTTTTTTCTCCTCTTCCACATTATTTTGGTCTTTTTCTCTTTCCTTTCCCCTCATGTTACACCAGTTCTGCTAATTTTCCCTTTCTCTTCCCATTTGGAAGCACAAAAAAAAGACTCTGTGACCACCTTCATTCATTTGTCCACAACTCCTCTTCTTCCTCCAGCTTAATCTTACCATCTTTCCTTCCATCAACCCGTCCTGAAAGTTGGACTTTAATAAATGTCACTTCACCAAAAGTGGAGCAACATCTGTGAAGCAGATAGATGCAAAAGGAAAGAGACAGCACAGGGGGCAGACGGAGTGTCCATATCCTCTCCTAGACTCAATATAAAGCAACGGGGAAGTGGTGGAAAGCGGTGAGGAGCGGGTTGGCGGTGCAATTAAGTTGTCTTCCTCTTTGGCTTTCTCCATGTTTACCTGATTCTCTCTGCAATTTTCTCTGTGGGGAGCAGTTGACATTTTAACCTCGGCATCAAATTCAAAAGCACTCCCTCCATGTGTAAGCCACAAACAAACTGACGTGTTTCTTCGTGTAGTCTAGAGGGGAGTCTTCTGCCTCACTTGTGCGTCTGACTGTAGAGCTTCACAATCACAGTAGTATTGTTTTTGTCTGGATATCAAGGCAGCCAAACTCTTCTGCTCTTCGACCCTGCATGACATCATGAAAGTTTAACACCAAAGTTTAGTCCGTATTGAAACTTACATACTTTATGAGAAAAATAGCCACTAACATATATGTTCTATGTTTGTGTAGCATCAAGGAGTCACAAAAAAACATATATAAAATAGAGTAGAACAAAGACACAGCTTTAGGGTCCCCATCCATAGGGTTCATGGATTTTTTGATTTAATTATTAAATGCATTGATAAAAAAATGGCTTAACATGCACAACACTCACTATTCTATATGAACTCCCACTCCCTGGCCCCTTGTATGCCTTACAAAAGAGAATGCTCTAGGGTTTGGAAAAATAGCTAAAACGGTTGCTGATCAAAATAGTCTCAGATTAATTTTACTGTTGATTGACTAATTGCTTAATTGTTTCAGCTCTAGACCTTTAATTAATGTTATACCCACTTCATAATATCTATAGTCAGAAACTTTGCGACATCAAAAGAATCACATTTCTTAATAAGTTGAATGAAACTGTATAAAAAAAACAGAACTCATGCAACATGACACCAAAACTTGTTCTTATTAATGATTCATTACTCATCTATAAACAATTAGAATAATTTATGATCATTAATAAATCCATGATGTGTAATTTACAAAGCATTTTTAAAAGCATAATGAATTAAAATGTGGTACCAAATATGTCAGTATTGCAACAATACAAACCCACGAATCAGATCTCAACCATGCGGAATATCAATAAGTGGGAGTGAGTGAAACAGAGATCTAGTATGAACTGTTAGTTCTCCACAAGGCATCCTTGGGGAACAGGTGGGTATGAGCCTTGCCTCTCAGGTGGTGTCAGAGGGGTCAGGCACTGGACGACTGCTTCTAATTAGGCTGTCTCAGTGACAAGTGTAACCAACTTCCCAGGCCAGGCCATGCGGCGCCGGGCTTAACTGAGCGAGTAATGGGCGCTCAGAGAGAGCAGTGTGACCTCAAGGCCCCTCCCCTCCAGCTAGGTGGCCAATTAGATGAACACTGGGTAATGACAGCGGTGGCTTTTTTTCTCTCGGTGTGTGACAGTGTGTACATTCATATGCATGTCTGTGTGTATAGTTGTGTGTGTGTGTGTGTGTGTGTGTTCACTTTCACTGAGGCCAAGCCCTCGCCACCTGCTCAGGAAGCATTTTTAGGGCCAACTAATGACAACTAATAATGTGTCAACTAATGACATATTCACTTCTAATAGAGCAGTGGAACTCTATGGCTGATAACACAGGCACTGCCATAGGTCTAATGTTTTGTACTGCTTTGTCAGCTAAATCAATTCTGTCACACTCTATGGATCCTCTTTTGAAACAGGCTATTTCAATAAAACATCATTATCTCCCATTTTGGCCACTTTCCAAATGACAATGTGTAAGTTTATTGCAAAATAAGTCACATACTCCAATAGGCCTGTTCATGGGTGGGACACCAGTGAAACATATACAGTACACACACACACACACACACACACACAGACACACACAAAGGCACCCCTCTGCAGTTAAGTAGCTAAGCAGGGTGCTTAGCAGAACCAACAGCAGGGGAAGGGAAAACAAACAGAGGCCAACAGTAAATCACCTCCATCCGCAGCAGCTCACCGGACATTGGATGGCACCGGGAGGCCCTGTGAGAACAGCAACCAGGACGGAGGACTCACAGGACCTGGGAGGTGACGAAGGGGGACCTGCAGTCCCGGCAATCGAGCCGAGGAAAAACTACAGAGTTAGAGATCAAGAGGCAGCACAATCTAAAGGCCTTCAGCTCGAAGAAGGATCGACGGAGAAGAGTGAAAGACATGGACATGGTCAACTGCGCCAGATATCCAAATAACATCCCTCACTGACTCCCCCTCCCCATCATGCTCCTCCAATCCCATCATCCAGAATGGCAGGAAGTGGAACATTTGCCCTTTGACCTGTCAGGAATGTTTCCCTCCTCTGTCTCAGCAGCAGCGGCATGAGAGCACCCATCACAAACTGATAGAGTGGAGCCAGTGAAACAACACTGTGACATCCTGCACTGCACATCCATCCACATGCGCAGCCTATATACAGGAAGCCTCATTTTTATCCAGAGTGTTCTAAATTTAAGATATAATCACATAACCCCATTCCACAAAGTATGAATGAACGTCAGAAGAGATGATGCCCCTGATATGACGTGACAGGTAGCCTGGAAGGCTACAATAGGAGCCTATCTGTACCCTCTGACACACCGGCAGCTACCGAGTGAGGTATTGCACCACAGTCCTGGGTGAGCTGCCTTTGGTAATGACTGTGAAAGGGCTGTATCTATGGGCCATTACTCTATGGACTCAGCTGAGGCAGCAAGGTAATGCTGACTAATGGAGATTAACTTTTCGACTGATGAACAGTATATCCCACTAATGGGGCTGTTCAACGGTCACAGTCCCTGTTTCCTTCATTTTCAATGCAACAACCATTAAAAAGGAAAATTGGTTGGAACCATAGATACGTTGTGCTTAAATGGAAGAGGAGAGTGTCTGTCTGGTTATTAAACTGCAAATCTATTGTTTAACGCAGACAGCTAATTCATTTGGCGATGTACTCTCTATTGTACCAGTGATATTGTGTTTCCTTCAGTACACTCTTTGTTAATGAGATGAGCAGAGGACAATATTGCACTTTAAGGGGGCACTAAGTAGTTTTGGAGAAGAAAGTCAAATTAAGTAATAACACAAACACTTTTTCCATAACTGAATAAACAAGCTGTTCTCAGAGGAAATTAAGATCCCCACAACTCTGTTTGAAGCTAGAAAATTGCCAGGGTCCACCAAATATAAACAAGGTAAATCAGGATTAAATTGTGTTTTCCTTCAAGGTCAGTTTATTTATTCAATTTATTCAGTCATGAGGACAAAGAGAGTTTTTTTTTTTTTTTTTAAGTTTGTTGAGGCTTCAGTAAAAGATCGGTCAGAATCAGAATCAGTAAAGATCTTTCTCTTCAGACCAAAATGTCTTCTCCAAAAACTACATAGTAGTTTAAAAGAGAAGTAAGATAAGACAGGACAGTTGATTACCAACGTGGCATTACAGAGGAATTCCCTGTTGTTTAACATGTCAAACAGTAACACATCAGGCAAACGTCAGCATTATAAAAGTGACCCCCTGCCCTCCTCCAATGACCACTTCTGGCAACAGGCCCTGAGGCTCATTTCAGGATGGCTCAGTTTCCCCTCATCACCTATTAGATCCAGATGAGACCCAAGCCTTCCCTGACCACAGCCCTGTCTCAACTGTTCACAATTCAAAGCAGATGCCGGCTAACGCACGCCAAAGCTGCCTGCTGGAGCCACTGTGCTGTGTGTCAGCCAGAGCGAGACAGAGGCCGCATTAGCTCGCTTGAAAATTTTCTTCCATTAAAGAGTGTCAGCGGTCATTAAGATGAGCCAACTACTAGATTAATAGTTTGATTTAAAAACACAGATCTTAAACGCTGTTTTCCTTTAGGCGCAACAAAAACGATGGTATCTACAGGATGGCTGAGGCATGATCTCAGAAGGTCTGAGGGTAATATGAAACAGGAGACTGAGGTGACCCCTCCCTAGCACACACATTATTACACACACACACATAAATAAGGGAGATAGGCCAAATCATGTTGTAAGTGTGTGTTACTGTCATAAATGACTCATTTATATGTCTCTAATGTTTTCTCTAAAGCTGCCCTGAAGTTTATGTCAATAAACAATAAAGGTACACATTATTAAATTAATTTATTCTTTACAGGGTGGAGAAGGGCCATCATGGGGCACAAGCTTTAATTACCCTGAAGCTGGTCAGTGAAAACATGTCATACATTATTTTGGTGTAGTACAGTTTTCTTTTTGGCACCTAATGTTGAATTCTAATTCTATTTTTGAAGGAAATGTCTGTTTAGCCAGATTTTAAGGGACAATATGTACAAATTTTGGTTTCAAATATCAAAATTAACCGGAATAACAGGATAGGAAGAAATAACAGGTTTAGCGTTATGTCAAAGAACGCTTATTTTATTGTCTAACTAGTTAGCCCCAACCCATTCTCTCACCTAATACCTCTCCAAGCTCCCAGTCTTGACTGGTAGCTGCACGGCTAACTAGCTATTAGCAATTACTCTGTTGATATGCTTCTCCCCACTTGTTTGGAGCTACCTCTGACAGGTGGCCAATTCTTACAGCGGTGGCTTTGTTTCTCTCAGTGTGTAATAGATAAGAGTGTGTACGTTCATATGCGTGTGTGTATAGTTTTGTAAGTGTGTGTGTGAGTGTTCACCTTCACTGAGGCCAAGACCTTGCCACCTGCTCAGGAACCATTTTTAGGGCAGCGTGTTTCAAATAATGACATAAGCACTTTTGATAGAGCACTGGCACTCCATGGCTGAATAGGTCAGAGGCTGGCTGCCATCTTAGCCATTCAAGCATAAAAAGCATACACGATGGCAGTTTGTTGCTATTTTGTCACCATTTATGCATGGAATACTGTGATAGCAAGTGAATGCAATGTTAACATCTAATCCTCATCCACAGCCCTTGATAATGTTAAAGCTAGTTTACCTTAAATGTTGGCGTGTTGGCTGCTGCATGTTTTTGTGTTTTTTTTTTCTTTTTCTGGCTGTTAATTGCCACTTCTTGTCTAATTTTAACAACTTTATCAACATATTTTTTAACCTTTTTTTTAATCTTAAGTGAAGCTTTTTCATTTTCGCCGACCATGTGGGATGACACAAAGAGTGAAGTTCTTCATTTAGGTTAAAATATGGATGTCGTATAGTAGCGAACCAAACTGAACCTAATGCTGACATTTCAGGTATCTATACCTATCAAGGTGTGTCTTCACCCCTCCCTTTGGTCTGGAGCAGATAGGCTGGGGGCCTCTCACCTCTCTAATCTCTGTTTACGTTGTCTGTCCTGAGCGTTCGTCACATCAGCTCGTGAAACAGAGCTTCCTCTCTGACCTTTACTGACTGAATGACCTTTGACCTTCCCCCTCTATGCATGCATTCACACACGTACACTACCAGGCCTCCACATAAAAAATGTGTTTTGCAGTCCAGGACACAGCGGCAACATGGTGAAAATAACAGAGAGAACTGGAGTATGAGTGATTTGCTCGTCTGTTTTTTTTTTTTTTACATAGTTTCTCATTTTTGATTTATTATGTCGTCATCTCTCTGTCTGTCTGTCTGCCTCTTTTCTCTTTCTGTCTTGTCTGATTTCTACAAAAGCATTCTCTCAGGGAGTTAAAGGAATACATGGACATTTTTGGAAAGTTAGATGAATCACATTTTTATGAGGGGTTATGTGTTGGAGCAGTTACTTTCAGGAGTATCCGCTGGTTATCCAGCAACTGCTTTAAATCAAGAAACTGTCTCAAAAAACAGCCAGTTGTTGATTTTACAGCAATTCAGGGTTTGATCAAACGAATGAGATATAGTGTTTGAGCAGGTTTTGTTACTTGTGGATGGAGTTAAGCTAACTGTTCCCCCTTGTTTCCAGTCTTTGTGCTATGCCAAGCTAAGCAGCTGCTGGTTTTAGCCAACAGGAATGTTGTGTCTGATCATTACCCTAATTACATGGTAATCGTTTGCTTTTGCTTTGAAGTTTGGAGTTACATCTCTTTATTTCCTCAGACATTTTTATGACTTTTATTTGCAAAACTCGCAAAGTACGTTTCTGCTGAACACAGATACGTTGAAACTGAAAGTTTCCTTATATTAAACTTCACATTTCTTTAAATTCAGTTTTTTTAATGTGTGTTGTGTCAGTGCCGGTCCAATGATCGTGTTAGGTTAAGGTACAAACCACTTGGTTAGGGATAGGAAAAGATCATGTTTCGGCCTAAAATAACTGTTTTGGTCGCAAGGCTGGAGATGTTCCAATGTCTCATTAAAAACACCCTGTTTTGTCACCCACAGACAGTGGCGGACTGGGAACGGTTGCGGTGGGCAACTTTTGACACACGGAAAGCACACGCACTTTTAATAGCCCCAATGATGGTGAACATAAACTCACAGGCTATTAACAATACATATCAATGCAAAACCCCAATGCATAAAAACAAATTAATAAATCATCAGCGCCAGCTGCTCCATAATAAAAACATGTCTTTCCATCATCATTCGTTATCCATGTCCTGTCTGTCTCCCTGCAGTGCTGGCTCAGCTGTGTTGCTAACATTAGTGCTAGCAGTATTAGCACTAGTGCTAGCTGAAACTGCACTTGATTTTAAAAACAAATCAGTCAGTTTGCAGCATTTTTCATCGTCAGCCAACAGTGCTCTCTTAGACTTCTCTCTCTTTTTCTCCCCTCTCCCCTTGTGTCGCTTGATGCCTTCATTTTTTTTGCTAGCTTAGTCTCAGTCAACTTCCAACTTCCAATCTCCAATTTCCAACAACCAGCAGACATGGTCTACTCTATTTAGTCTTGAAATTCCCGGAAAGCATTGCTTCATTTGAACTTTTGCAAACAAATGATCAAATTTAAAAAATGAAGGTAGATTTGTTTTATTTAAAACCATGCACGTTTTTGACCATCTGAATAAGACATTTCGCTACAAAACAAAGCAGACTGATGTAAAAGTTTGTGACTGTAGACTGTAGAAGGTAACCATGACTGTGATATAGGGACTCGTATGTGGTATATAAATACTGATCAGATTGCCTGTCTCCTCGATGCGAAGGAATTGGAGAAATTTGGCTGTCATTTACCTCTCCTTGAACCAGCACCTTATCGTGGTGGAGGGGTTTGAGCACCTGAATGATCCTAGGAGCTATGTTGTCCGGGGCTTAATGCCCCTGGTAGGGTCCTAGGTGACAGGTCAGACAAAGAATGGTTCCAAAGCCCCTAATGAAAAAGTTGACATCGAGGAAGCGTACGTCGCTCGGATTGCCGTTATCGGGGCCCCACCCTGGAGCCAGGCCTGGGGTTGGGGCCGGGTCCCATAGGCAAAGACCTGGCCACCAGGCGCTCTCCTGGCACT